>JAXIVJ010001412.1:45000-139154 GCA_036785665.1 Chirona hameri
CACAGACACAGACACAGACACAGACACAGACACAGACACAGACACAGACACAGACACAGACACAGACACAGACACAGACACAGACACAGACACAGACACAGACACAGACACAGACACAGACACAGACACAGACACAGACACAGACACAGACACAGACACAGACACAGACACAGACACAGACACAGACACAGACACAGACACAGACACAGACACAGACACAGACACAGACACAGACACAGACACAGACACAGACACAGACACAGACACAGACACAGACACAGACACAGACACAGACACAGACACAGACACAGACACAGACACAGACACAGACACAGACACAGACACAGACACAGACACAGACACAGACACAGACACAGACACAGACACAGACACAGACACAGACACAGACACAGACACAGACACAGACACAGACACAGACACAGACACAGACACAGACACAGACACAGACACAGACACAGACACAGACACAGACACAGACACAGACACAGACACAGACACAGACACAGACACAGACACAGACACAGACACAGACACAGACACAGACACAGACACAGACACAGACACAGACACAGACACAGACACAGACACAGACACAGACACAGACACAGACACAGACACAGACACAGACACAGACACAGACACAGACACAGACACAGACACAGACACAGACACAGACACAGACACAGACACAGACACAGACACAGACACAGACACAGACACAGACACAGACACAGACACAGACACAGACACAGACACAGACACAGACACAGACACAGACACAGACACAGACACAGACACAGACACAGACACAGACACAGACACAGACACAGACACAGACACAGACACAGACACAGACACAGACACAGACACAGACACAGACACAGACACAGACACAGACACAGACACAGACACAGACACAGACACAGACACAGACACAGACACAGACACAGACACAGACACAGACACAGACACAGACACAGACACAGACACAGACACAGACACAGACACAGACACAGACACAGACACAGACACAGACACAGACACAGACACAGACACAGACACAGACACAGACACAGACACAGACACAGACACAGACACAGACACAGACACAGACACAGACACAGACACAGACACAGACACAGACACAGACACAGACACAGACACAGACACAGACACAGACACAGACACAGACACAGACACAGACACAGACACAGACACAGACACAGACACAGACACAGACACAGACACAGACACAGACACAGACACAGACACAGACACAGACACAGACACAGACACAGACACAGACACAGACACAGACACAGACACAGACACAGACACAGACACAGACACAGACACAGACACAGACACAGACACAGACACAGACACAGACACAGACACAGACACAGACACAGACACAGACACAGACACAGACACAGACACAGACACAGACACAGACACAGACACAGACACAGACACAGACACAGACACAGACACAGACACAGACACAGACACAGACACAGACACAGACACAGACACAGACACAGACACAGACACAGACACAGACACAGACACAGACACAGACACAGACACAGACACAGACACAGACACAGACACAGACACAGACACAGACACAGACACAGACACAGACACAGACACAGACACAGACACAGACACAGACACAGACACAGACACAGACACAGACACAGACACAGACACAGACACAGACACAGACACAGACACAGACACAGACACAGACACAGACACAGACACAGACACAGACACAGACACAGACACAGACACAGACACAGACACAGACACAGACACAGACACAGACACAGACACAGACACAGACACAGACACAGACACAGACACAGACACAGACACAGACACAGACACAGACACAGACACAGACACAGACACAGACACAGACACAGACACAGACACAGACACAGACACAGACACAGACACAGACACAGACACAGACACAGACACAGACACAGACACAGACACAGACACAGACACAGACACAGACACAGACACAGACACAGACACAGACACAGACACAGACACAGACACAGACACAGACACAGACACAGACACAGACACAGACACAGACACAGACACAGACACAGACACAGACACAGACACAGACACAGACACAGACACAGACACAGACACAGACACAGACACAGACACAGACACAGACACAGACACAGACACAGACACAGACACAGACACAGACACAGACACAGACACAGACACAGACACAGACACAGACACAGACACAGACACAGACACAGACACAGACACAGACACAGACACAGACACAGACACAGACACAGACACAGACACAGACACAGACACAGACACAGACACAGACACAGACACAGACACAGACACAGACACAGACACAGACACAGACACAGACACAGACACAGACACAGACACAGACACAGACACAGACACAGACACAGACACAGACACAGACACAGACACAGACACAGACACAGACACAGACACAGACACAGACACAGACACAGACACAGACACAGACACAGACACAGACACAGACACAGACACAGACACAGACACAGACACAGACACAGACACAGACACAGACACAGACACAGACACAGACACAGACACAGACACAGACACAGACACAGACACAGACACAGACACAGACACAGACACAGACACAGACACAGACACAGACACAGACACAGACACAGACACAGACACAGACACAGACACAGACACAGACACAGACACAGACACAGACACAGACACAGACACAGACACAGACACAGACACAGACACAGACACAGACACAGACACAGACACAGACACAGACACAGACACAGACACAGACACAGACACAGACACAGACACAGACACAGACACAGACACAGACACAGACACAGACACAGACACAGACACAGACACAGACACAGACACAGACACAGACACAGACACAGACACAGACACAGACACAGACACAGACACAGACACAGACACAGACACAGACACAGACACAGACACAGACACAGACACAGACACAGACACAGACACAGACACAGACACAGACACAGACACAGACACAGACACAGACACAGACACAGACACAGACACAGACACAGACACAGACACAGACACAGACACAGACACAGACACAGACACAGACACAGACACAGACACAGACACAGACACAGACACAGACACAGACACAGACACAGACACAGACACAGACACAGACACAGACACAGACACAGACACAGACACAGACACAGACACAGACACAGACACAGACACAGACACAGACACAGACACAGACACAGACACAGACACAGACACAGACACAGACACAGACACAGACACAGACACAGACACAGACACAGACACAGACACAGACACAGACACAGACACAGACACAGACACAGACACAGACACAGACACAGACACAGACACAGACACAGACACAGACACAGACACAGACACAGACACAGACACAGACACAGACACAGACACAGACACAGACACAGACACAGACACAGACACAGACACAGACACAGACACAGACACAGACACAGACACAGACACAGACACAGACACAGACACAGACACAGACACAGACACAGACACAGACACAGACACAGACACAGACACAGACACAGACACAGACACAGACACAGACACAGACACAGACACAGACACAGACACAGACACAGACACAGACACAGACACAGACACAGACACAGACACAGACACAGACACAGACACAGACACAGACACAGACACAGACACAGACACAGACACAGACACAGACACAGACACAGACACAGACACAGACACAGACACAGACACAGACACAGACACACACACACACACACACACACACACACACACACACACACACACACACACACACACACACACACACACACACACACACACACACACACACACACACACACACAGACCACCTCCACTGTTCGACTCACACTCAGCGGGGCAGGACTGGCGACTGGAGTCAGCTGAGTCAGCTGAGTCAGAATCGCCGGTACCGTGCAGCACACATGAGAAGGAAAAAATCGAATGAAACTCTGCTACACGATTACCAGAAGTTTGGAATTTATGCTATGCTAAACAGCGCGCAAAAAGCATTAACTTAAACAAAACTTTCAGGCTTACGGTGCCCGGTAACGTTCAATTGGCGTGGACAATAGATATGTTCTGTTTTAATAGCATGAATCCAAAAGTTTCATTCATCGCGTTACAAGTTTCCACCGATTTTTCCGTCTATGCTGCAGAGTTTGCGGTTACATTCGTATCTTACGCGGAAGTCTCTTCCGTCAACATCTCTACCCCTCCCTCCAGCGGGCGGGGAGGGGGGATAGCGGATGGACAACATGAGGATCACGTGACATCACCGGACACCGCGACGTCGCACACCACATCACGCAGACAGTGACGTCATACACCGTCAGACCGCCGACGATATGACATCACACACCAGTACACCGCCGAGCACGTGACGTGACGGTATCAGTACGGCCATACGGCGACAGTGTGACGCGGCCACTCTGTCACGGTGACGGCACGGACCATCTGGCCGCACAGCTGTGCTGTATCGCAGCTGCCATATCGACCGACAGACCGCAGAGAGCTCTCGGTGTTTTGCCGGCGGCCAAAAACGACAGCGGACAGGTGGCGGCGTTTGGTCGCTCAAAGTGGCGCGGTCGAAACCGACAGAGACGAACGCAGACACGTCATAGAGGGGGTGATAAGAGACAGACGATATGCCGGTCAATCCCCTTTCAGCGCTTCCCGGCATATGTTGTGACTTTGCAAAAAAAGTTCAATTTCAACCCCTTTCCATGTAAGATTGTATAACCGAAACTTTAAAGGGACATTGTCACCTCGCAGGCCAATATGGAGTTTTTTGGTGTGTATCGGTCGATTAAGCGTGTCCGATTTCTCCTGCAAAATGTGGTTCCCGAAACTCCCCCATTGGATCAAAAAATACATTGGCACCACTCATGCTTGCCAAGCATTCGTAAATTTGGAGTCGCCACATCACTATTTAGAATCACTTCTTTGCGGACTGTTATTTTCTTTTGAATGTTGCAAACTCAACATTACCATTCAGTCAGTGCACTTTAAAATTAAAAAGCGTATGCAGTTAATCATATTTCCAACAACCTTAGCCTCTTTCATAATAAATCAGCAAGAATTGCTATGGCTCGAAGTCTCGGCGAATTCGTACCCATTCGAATTCGGCTTTGGGCGGCGCCAATACTACAGCCAAACTGGATGAAAGCGGCCATCATGAATCTAGTACTGAGCACAGCTGGGACCAACGTTTTGGAGTCAGAAATCAATACAAAATGCTTTGCCGATACACTGCTTTAGGTGCTGCAGGAGCAAGTTTGAGCTTGAGAATACATGATTGTTAATCTCCACCATTCATTTAAGTTGCTTTTTATAAATCCTCCGGAGGTGGCAATATCCCTTTAAAGGGAAATAATGACCTTTTTCCACAAAAATGGAGTTAGCACTTGAAATCGCCAGACGAGATCAAAATATATTGTAAATTCATCACATTTTGCATGAAAACTTCCCTACCGAAAGATATTTCAAGTTAAAGTTGATAAGCGTTCCACACTTTTAACGACCGGTACTTGCAAGTACTTTTGGTCCTCATCAAACTGCGGGCTTTTCCCGTATTGTTTTTTTACGCAATGGAGTGGAAAATATATTGTGCGTTCTGCTTGTTGTGGTTATATGCCCGGCGATCTTCTAAAACTAACAGCGATTGGAAAAAGTGGCAATAAAATCGGAAGCTCATCGATGCACATCAACGGCGGAATAGTTAGTGGTTGCGACCCTCAATTTTTGCAAATCGATTCATTTGTTTTCAACATTAGGAGTATTGTATAATGTGTCTTTGGCTGTATATAACACTATGCTTTATATTACCATGAAAAATAATATTTTTCCCAAAAAAACTAACAAACAATAACACAAAACTGCCAATTAAATCGGAAGTTCATCGATGCACATCGACGGCGACCTATTTAGCGTCGGCGATTTGTTTACAAAGTCATTGTCATGCTTCTCGGCGCACTTAACCATTGTGGCGAGTTGTTCCTGATTAGTACACCCAAGTCCAGTAGCAGGCTTTGTTAATGACGTCACTGGTGCCATTCTGGTGTAGCATTGCAAAATATATCTGATTTTGAGTTGCAAGCCAATTAAAGACTTATTCAAATTATTGTTTTTAAGTTTGAATTTTCTTGTTAATCATTATTAAAGGTATTTTAACACTGTATTTCATAGTAGTTGACACTTCAGAAACTTGTGACGTGATAATATTGTATCCAATATGCATTTCCCTCACCTTTTGCTCTTGTGGCGCAGTGCCGAGTGCTTTGCGAATACTAGCTTGCCTGGGGTTCAATTCATTCCGCCCTTATTTTATTCGAGTTGGTATAGTTTGCATGTTGTTGTTATTCATGACTTATACTGATAGTCAGTCATGCATCACGGATGCTTCACGGATTGCTTCACGGATCAGAGCGCTACTCGAACGCACGCTAGTAGCGCTAGTAGCGCTTTCGTTCTCCATGGCAACCAGGCGTGAGCCAATGAAAAGCCAGAACGTATTCCCTTTCTGGCTTTTGATTGGCTGACGCCTGGTTGCCATGGAGAACGAAAGCGCTACTAGCGCTACTAGCGTGTGTTCGAGCAGCGCTCAGTTTGATCGGAAACGTCACCGAGCCTCCAAAAATGCCGCACTCGATGTAAACAATGGTAGGGAAGGACGAATTTGTCAATGACCTTCATGAAGTACACAAGGTACTTGTTTTGTATTTTTCCAAACTTACAACTTTGAATTTGGGAATAATTTTATTTAATTCTTAAATTTAAATAAAATAATTTTAAAACCATAACGGTAGCCTAAGCAATTGTTGCTAACAAAATCAAAAGGTCATTATTTCCCTTTAAAGGAAATAGTTCACCTTCAACATTAGTTTTAAACTGAGATAGCAGTTTTGTAGCCCGTGTTGGGAAACCCATATCTGCAGGTTTTCTTGACTGAAAAGACTCTCCAGCCGAATATATTTGAGTTTTTGGCGAAGGAATGCGGTTCTGGCGAAATAATGTTGTACTGGTTCTAGCCCGGGCAGAGGCTATACCATCAGCCAATCAGCTTGCAGCTGGTGCTAGCAAGCGAATCGCCGACCGCCGGTTGACACATCTCCAATGCGAGTCTATCTTTACGCGACTACTTCCGAATCTGATTGGCTGAACCATTTTTTACATTCGCGTGACGTCAGGACTCTGACTCAGAGAGTATGCATATAGTTTTGATAAACAATACAAATTTACGGCCTTCTGTCCTGAATCGGCGCGATATAAGGCCATTTTTGACAATATAAAAATAAATTGTATTACAAAATATAATCAAATCGTGTTGAGTAAAAATTCCAAGGTGAACTATTTCCTTTAAGCGAATTAGGGTTCAATAAAAAAACAATTTCGAAAGTAAAAAAATACTTAAGTATGAAAACAAGCCCTCTGTAAATTCGCATGGTTTCCTCCAGGGGCGCCGCCACCCGCCTGTGGGCCGGGCCCAATGTATAACTGAATCCCCCCCTCCCCCCCTCCCCTCCCCTCCCCTCCCCTCCCCTCCCCCCCTCCCCCCCCCCCCCCCCCCCCCCCCCCCCCCCCCCCTCGGATTGGCAGGATTTAACAGCAGTCCGATGGGAGTGGGGGCCAAACACCTGGCTGCCCCCAAACACTTGACTGCCCCCCACTCAAAATGTTGTGGCGACGCCCTTGGTTTCCTCAACCAGCACGGGGTCTTATCGCAGATACAACGGGTCTTCAGCAACAATGCAAAATAATTATAGCTGCAGGCGATTTACCTTCTTGACGCATACCGGCATATCAGAAATAGTCATCGCTTTTAACGCGGGCAAGCCGATATAAGATAGAGCCGCAAATTTAGCTGCAATATCCATTTGATGGAATCCTATCACAGCGATATGAAGTTAAATAAATGGCATGACGCGAGCATTGGTTTCCAATAATTATTTACTACCTAATCCAAATGTCGCAGACTATAGTTGTATTCACCACCTAAAAAATCACACTGCAGACGTGGCTCGTATACCAACATTAACGCTAATCTACATCTAAAGACGAGACAAGTCATGAACATCAACAATAATAACACACTATTGTTATATACAGCAGTTACCCACCACCACCCTCCATCCGACAGAATCGGACAGAATCGGACATAAAGCTTGGACACAAAGCCTGAACAGTGGACACTATGTATTAGTCTACTGCCTACAACGTTAGCCACATGATGTGCCTGGTGTCAGCGGTGTCGTCGGTGTGGTGTCACCCGTGTCAGTAGCGTGTGGTTAGGCTCCGTTTGCTGGTGACGACCACACGGGGCGCGGCACATACCTTCCATCGTATCACTCTTACTGTCACCACCAGTCAAGTCGGCGACCGTTCCTAAAACCCGGCAAACCGATTGTCGCCACGGGACTGGGAACACGCGGAATTTGATGCGGAGCCAACATCCCCACCATCGAGCCGGGTACAGCCGCCATATGTGAATGACCTGGCACCTGATGCCGGCACAGTATGACAGGCTCACTCCATATTAAGTGGAGTTAACTCTGATTCAGACACGTTCAGCTGTCCGAGAATCTCAACCGAAAAAATTGCTGGGTCGAGTTAACGAGTTGGTGAGTCATGTCTGACATTTCGAATCGGTGGCGTACAAATGATGACAGTGAATGTCTCCGGGCATAGCGATTATGGGTGAAATATTGATCACCACGCCTTGCAGCAATATGCGGACCAGCAGTGAATAGCAGTACGATAGGTGGGCTGGAACAGGAAGCACGTCTTATGGAGCAGCATCACCGAAACGGAATGGGATTGAACAGGAGGCATGACAGGATCGGGGACAGGGCGGGCCAGGAGAGGATATGACAGGACACGACACGACAGAAGACATCAAAACACAGGACAGTGTAGAACAGGACGTCACAGGACAGTGTAGAACAGGACGTCACAGGACAGTGTAGAACAGGGCATCACAGGACAGTGTAGAACAGGACATCACAGGACAGTGTAGAACAGGACGTCACAGGACAGTGTAGAACAGGACATCACAGGACAGTGTAGAACAGGACGGCACAGCACAGACCCGCTTCCGGGCCCAGTCGGCCGCGTCAGCCCCAACCGTGTCGGTGGTGCCACCTACCGGCGATGATGCTGTCCATCTGCTGCAGGGCCGTCTCCAGCATCCTACTGGCCTCCTCGTGGTGGTTCGTGTCGCCGCCGTGCGCCGCCATCGCGCCAGGTTTGTCTCCGCGCCGCGCCGCGCCGCCGAACACCATCGGCACCGCGCTGAAGCCGCTCCACCGCCGCACCGGTACGATCACACTGGGGTTAACACTGAAACGGACCGGCCAAGCAAGCCAGTCAGTCGGAGTTGGTCAGAAAGGCAGTCGGTCGGTTGATCCGCGCACAGAGACACTGACGCTAAAGCACAGGACGGCCAGGCGAGCGGGAGGCGGTCAGCAGGCACTCGGTCCACAATCCACATACACTGACACTGACGTTGAAGTAAAGGACGACCGGACGACCGGGTGAGCGGGTGGAGCGGTCAGTTGGCAATAAATTAGCGCAGCCCGCCGGCCCAGCCGGCCCCAGCCGGCGGTGTCGTCAGATGCTGGCAGCGCTGCACTGACGAGCGATGAATCCCCCACCGAGGCGACACCCGGCCGCTTGGCAGCCACGCGGTCATTACACGGCTGGGTAGGGACTACGGTGGTGGGCCGCCCCGGCCACGAGTCAGAGACCTGACAAACTGGTGAAGATGCACGGTTACCATTTAGTAAAGTTAATGTTAAGACGGCAGAAAGAGGGTATTAATCCAAGGCTTTCGAGGACCGGAGGTGCGAGGATGAATACCTTCTGTGTGATATTTTAACGGCATGGGTTAAAAATCGTAATCGTGTAGCATTTGTTAACTGTGTATCTCCACCTTCTTCGTGCCTGTCTCGGACTCACCGATCAGTCAAGGCGAGGAGCGGGCTTAGTTCATTGACATGCAACATCCGAATTAGATGGCACCAGCCCATTAGGAGCAGTCACATCACAGCTCACAGTATGTCATCGGGACCATTCCTCTGCGAGACGATGCAACATCCACCAGGGATCTCGTGTGTTCCTAAGAATGGCTTATCCTAGCTCACCCTGACCAGTTCCAGGATGACACTGACACTGACAATGACTCTGACTCTGACTCTGACACTGACACTGACACTGACACTGACACTGACACTGACACTGACACTGACACTGACACTGACACTGACACTGACACTGACACTGACACTGACACCGACACTGACACCGACACCGACACTGACACTGACACTGACACTGACACTGACACTGACACTGACACTGACACTGACACTGACACTGACACTGACACTGACACTGACACTAACAATGACAATGACACTGATACTGACACTGACACTGACACTGACACTGACAGACACTGACACTGACACTGACACTGACACTGACACTAACAATGACACTGACACTGACACTGACACTGACACTGACACTGACACTGACACTGACACTGACACTGACACTGACACTGACACTGACACTAACAATGACAATGACACTGACACTGACACTGACACTGACACTGACACTGGCACTGACACTGACACTGACAGACACTGACACTGACACTGACACTGACACTGACACTGACACTGACACTGACACTGACACTGACACTGACAGACACTGACACTGACGCTGACCCGGCGACCGCCGTCAGTCCGCCCTGCCCCGCGGCCGGCGCCACACCACCTCCCCGCTCCTCACCACACTGCACCACGCGGTTAACTACACCACAAACTACCGCCTTCTTCACCGTCGTCAGCAACACACTGCAGCGTCGCTCTGCAGCACCTGCCGACAATGCACACCGGAAGCCAGCTGGTTCCGGCCGGCGTTCCTCCCGACGCCCGTCACTCTCCCGTCAGCGGCGGCGCGCGCTACAGACGTGGTACACCTGATCACACACACGCACACACGCACACACGCACACGCGCACACGCGCGCGCGCGCGCACGCACGCACGCACGCACGCACGCACGCACGCACGCACGCACGCACGCACGCACGCACGCACGCACGCACGCACGCACGCACGCACGCACGCACGCACGCACGCACGCACGCACGCACGCACGCACGCACGCACGCACGCACGCACGCACGCACGCACGCACGCACGCACGCACGCACGCACGCACGCACGCACGCACGCACGCACGCACGCACGCACGCACGCACGCACGCACGCACGCACGCACGCACGCACGCACGCACGCACGCACGCACGCACGCACGCACGCACGCACGCACGCACGCACGCACGCACGCACGCACGCACGCACGCACGCACGCACGCACGCACGCACGCACGCACGCACGCACGCACGCACGCACGCACGCACGCACGCACGCACGCACGCACGCACGCACGCACGCACGCACGCACGCACGCACGCACGCACGCACGCACGCACGCACGCACGCACGCACGCACGCACGCACGCACGCACGCACGCACGCACGCACGCACGCACGCACGCACGCACGCACGCACGCACGCACGCACGCACGCACGCACGCACGCACGCACGCACGCACGCACGCACGCACGCACGCACGCACGCACGCACGCACGCACGCACGCACGCACGCACGCACGCACGCACGCACGCACGCACGCACGCACGCACGCACGCACGCACGCACGCACGCACGCACGCACGCACGCACGCACGCACGCACGCACGCACGCACGCACGCACGCACGCACGCACGCACGCACGCACGCACGCACGCACGCACGCACGCACGCACGCACGCACGCACGCACGCACGCACGCACGCACGCACGCACGCACGCACGCACGCACGCACGCACGCACGCACGCACGCACGCACGCACGCACGCACGCACGCACGCACGCACGCACGCACGCACGCACGCACGCACGCACGCACGCACGCACGCACGCACGCACGCACGCACGCACGCACGCACGCACGCACGCACGCACGCACGCACGCACGCACGCACGCACGCACGCACGCACGCACGCACGCACGCACGCACGCACGCACGCACGCACGCACGCACGCACGCACGCACGCACGCACGCACGCACGCACGCACGCACGCACGCACGCACGCACGCACGCACGCACGCACGCACGCACGCACGCACGCACGCACGCACGCACGCACGCACGCACGCACGCACGCACGCACGCACGCACGCACGCACGCACGCACGCACGCACGCACGCACGCACGCACGCACGCACGCACGCACGCACGCACGCACGCACGCACGCACGCACGCACGCACGCACGCACGCACGCACGCACGCACGCACGCACGCACGCACGCACGCACGCACGCACGCACGCACGCACGCACGCACGCACGCACGCACGCACGCACGCACGCACGCACGCACGCACGCACGCACGCACGCACGCACGCACGCACGCACGCACGCACGCACGCACGCACGCACGCACGCACGCACGCACGCACGCACGCACGCACGCACGCACGCACGCACGCACGCACGCACGCACGCACGCACGCACGCACGCACGCACGCACGCACGCACGCACGCACGCACGCACGCACGCACGCACGCACGCACGCACGCACGCACGCACGCACGCACGCACGCACGCACGCACGCACGCACGCACGCACGCACGCACGCACGCACGCACGCACGCACGCACGCACGCACGCACGCACGCACGCACGCACGCACGCACGCACGCACGCACGCACGCACGCACGCACGCACGCACGCACGCACGCACGCACGCACGCACGCACGCACGCACGCACGCACGCACGCACGCACGCACGCACGCACGCACGCACGCACGCACGCACGCACGCACGCACGCACGCACGCACGCACGCACGCACGCACGCACGCACGCACGCACGCACGCACGCACGCACGCACGCACGCACGCACGCACGCACGCACGCACGCACGCACGCACGCACGCACGCACGCACGCACGCACGCACGCACGCACGCACGCACGCACGCACGCACGCACGCACGCACGCACGCACGCACGCACGCACGCACGCACGCACGCACGCACGCACGCACGCACGCACGCACGCACGCACGCACGCACGCACGCACGCACGCACGCACGCACGCACGCACGCACGCACGCACGCACGCACGCACGCACGCACGCACGCACGCACGCACGCACGCACGCACGCACGCACGCACGCACGCACGCACGCACGCACGCACGCACGCACGCACGCACGCACGCACGCACGCACGCACGCACGCACGCACGCACGCACGCACGCACGCACGCACGCACGCACGCACGCACGCACGCACGCACGCACGCACGCACGCACGCACGCACGCACGCACGCACGCACGCACGCACGCACGCACGCACGCACGCACGCACGCACGCACACACACACACACACACACACACACACACACACACACACACACACACACACACACACACACACACACACACACACACACACACACACACACACACACACACACACACACACACACACACACACACACACACACACACACACACACACACACACACACACACACACACACACACACACACACACACACACACACACACACACACACACTTACACAGCCGAACAAAATGGCGAAAACTAGACAACATCTTCGGACTCAGCTAAGTTCATCCCATGCAAAAATGCACACAGCAGTTGCAGTTGCTGCCAAAAAAAAAAACTATGAGGGTCGAGGGTCCAAAGGCTTATATATTAAGTGTCTTTTGTTGCATTTTCACTTTGATAAAAGTAAGTTTCAGAAGATAAGTAGCTGGTTGTCTCCACTCTTACCTGTACTTAACTCCTTCACAGTCACCGGCCCGGACGATATGAGGGTACACAGGAGGGAAGGGCCACAGCTCGGCCGCGCGCCGGTTCGACAAACAAGCCACACAAACACGTGCGGCTGTGACGGCCGACGCCGCCCGGCTGCCGCCGGTGCCGTCGGTGCCGATGCGGGCCGGCACCACGCGTCGGCGGCGACGCGGCAGTCGGCGGCCGGGCCGGGCGGATCGGCCGATAGACGACGGGGAGGGCGTCGGCCGTGTTATTTACAGGGAGGGCCGGCCGGGCGGGCGCCCCCCCCCCCCCCCTGTTATCTACGGGAGCGGGGTGGAGCAGGGTGGAGCAGGATGCCGGGGGCAGGGCCGGAACTGGAGCACGTGTGACGGGGGAGGAGACAGAGAGAGCAGGGAGAGCAGGGAGAGCAGAGAGAGCAGAGAGAGCAGAGAGAGCAGAGAGAGCAGAGAGAGCAGAGAGAGCAGAGAGAGCAGAGAGAGCAGAGAGAGCAGAGAGAGCAGAGAGAGCAGACGGTCGACGGCCGCCAACACCAGTACGCAATGACCACGACGGACTGAGAGCAATGCACGACCAATAAACGTAAATAAACGTAAGGATAATGCCAACATAGCAACTTCGTGCAAACTTATTTGAGAATTGATTCAATGACAGAATCTTGAACTCGGCAACAAAAGGGATGTTTTAAAATGAATAACGCTTATAAGCGAATGTGCCCAATTATAAACTATTGTTGGTACAGATAAAATACGTGCGCCGCAAAGTCCAAACCAATACCAATCTGCCTGTTGAAATGTTGACCGCCCTGGGCCCGGCCCAGTCCGGTAACCGACGCGACGAAATGAATAGTCCAAACTCCAAACACCGGGCTCCTCCTCACCTGGCCAAACCGAGCGGAGCAGATCAAACTGACGCTAGCTGGCACCCTTCCTCCTCCAGAGTAACACGTCAGGGATCACCACCCCTTCCTCCTCCAGAGTAACACATCAGGGATCACCACCGTTCTCCACCGTCCCGCCACTGCACCGACACCACCTCAGTCACACGAGTCACAGACCAGAGACCCCGCGGAACGGACAGCACCGGAGCAGCGGTCGCGTGCCGCCCGGCCCGCCGCCGCACACCGCGCCCGCACGGCGCACAGGCGTCACTGCGTCCCTCCGGACCACACGCCAGACACCACTCACTGCGGCGGGCGCCCGCACCTTCGCCCTCCGCCCTCCGCCCGGCGCACGACGTATCCCGTGTACGGAGCGGCGCGCAGTGGGCCCTCCGCTGTGTGTGTCTGTGGCGTAGTGTACACAGAGGGCGGCCCGGCTGCCCGACGCGGCTGACTCAGCGTCGGTCGCGGCGAGGAGATCAGATCAGATCGGATCAGCACTTCGGCACCCTGGCAGGGACGCCCGGTAGTCCGGTGGGAACAATGGTGATTGGTGGGTGCAGGGGGTGCTCTGACAGACGACTAGGCTGGCGACGACTGCATAGACCCGAACGGTGGGACCCAGTTTGACAATGGTAGGTGCACGGGCTGCCCTGACAGACGACTAGGCTGGCGACGACTGCATAGACCCGAACGGTGGGACCCAGTTTGACAATGGTAGGTGCACGGGCTGCCCTGACAGACGACTAGGCTGGCGACGACTACATAGACCCGTACGGTGGGACCCAGTTTGGCAATGGTAGGTGCACGGGCTGCCCTGACAGACGACTAGGCTGGCGACGACTACATAGACCCGAACGGTGGGACCCAGTTTGACAATGGTAGGTGCACGGGCTGCCCTGACAGACGACTAGGCTGGCGACGACTACATAGACCCGAACGGTGGGACCCAGTTTGACAATGGTAGGTGCACGGGCTGCCCTGACAGACTAGGCTGGCGACGACTACATAGACCCGAACGGTGGGACCCAGTTTGACAATGGTAGGTGCACGGGCTGCCCTGACAGACGACTAGGCTGGCGACGACTACATAGACCCGTACGGTGGGACCCAGTTTGACAATGGTAGGTGCACGGGCTGCCCTGACAGACGACTAGGCTGGCGACGACTACATAGACCCGTACGGTGGGACCCAGTTTGACAATGGTAGGTGCACGGGCTGCCCTGGCAGACGACTAGACCGAGTGATAAGGGGAATAATCACACTCTATAGACGCCGACCGACTTGCTGGAGGCCTCATTCTATCCACACCGGGCCATGGAATCCTAAGCAGTGACTCACGCCCCGATAGAATAAACACCTGTGCGACGAGAGACACCGACAGCCCAGTAGTCGCCGGGTGTGTCGTCATGTCCCACCAGAGGGACCCAAATTACAAATACCTCCTCTGCCCACCTCCTTTCCACTCGAACCCGGAACCCTTGGATTCCGAGTCCGACGCTCTACCAACTGAGCCACCCGGCCCGCCGACCTCGCGAATGCGTTCGGCAGCGTTCTTCCTCGCCGTTCCGCCGCATGTTCGTTTTTTTTGGGGGGGGGGGGTGGGAGGGGAGTTGTTCTCGCCCACCCCGTAGTCCAGCCTATAGCTATATGCCGCCGCGGGTGGGGAGGAGAACCACTCCCCTCCGAGGCGGGGAACCGAATGACTTGCGCCAGTAGTCACCGCATGTCCGTTTTTTTTTGGGGGGGGGGGTGAGGGGAGTTGTTCTCCCCACCCCGTAGTCCAGCCTATAGCTATATGCCGCCGCGGGTGGGGAGGAGAACCACTCCCCTCCGGGTCGGGGAACCGAATGACTTGCGCCAGTAGCCAGACTCGAACCCGGAACCCTTGGATTCCGAGTCAGACGCTCTACCAACTGAGCCACCCGGCCCCCCACGAACTAACTTTGCGCCGAACACGAACTAACTGCAGGGGGGTTGATTTCCGCCCCCCCCCCCCCCCCTGAGATCTCGAAAACTACGCTACGTAGCGAGAAGCGGAAAACGGCATTTGATAGCTTGATACATGTTCTATCGAAAGTATTCAGTATTGTTTTAAGTCAGGTCAAAATTGAGGTCACCAGAGGTCATCAAAGGTCAAATTTTCCAGTTTTTCCTGTTTTAGGACATCGCTCCAGAAATTCCCATATATCTCAGAAACTATGCTAGTTAGAAACAAACGGAAAAAAACCAAAGCCAGCCAGTGAAATTTACAATCGCTATGGTGACCTCAAATTTAATCTCAGGTCAACATTTGGGGCTCCAGAGGTCAAAAAAAGGGGAAAAATGACTTTTTTTGCTAAATGGTTTTTCGCTATTAACTTGTTATGTAATAAAGATAACAGAAAACTGTTTACGTCATTGTGTTTATCTTGTCAAGGCTCTTTGAATGATATACATGGTGACCTTGTTAAGTTAACTTTAAAATTTGACCTCAGGTCAAGGTCAAGTGGTGACCCAAATACGGCATGTTGCATATGGGAAGACGTATATTGATGAGACAAACACATTGATGTCTGTTTTACTTCTCTATCTTTATTATGTCGGGAGTTATTGACAAAAAAGTGATGGTGACCTCCCATGACCTTAAATGATTCAATAGGGGTCACTGAACAAAACTTACAATTGGATCATCAAGAATATCCTATAATAACATGATCCAGAAGTAATTGGACTAATATCATGCATATCCTTAGCATTTGTATATTTCCCCATTGACTTATTATGGGGAGGTTACGAAATTGACCTGACCTTAGGTCACCGATATCAAAATTCCGAGATAAACGAATTGTAAGTATGTATGTCCTCATGACATCCTGTAAGTTTTTGCTTTGTGAAATAGGCTACAGATCGGTGAAAAACTTTGGCTTTGGCACAATTGCAAAAAAAATTGGAGGTGGGGTCACTTGACCTGGTCTGGTGACCTGACCTGAGATGACCCTAGGCTATTTTTGTTTTCAAAGTGTGCACAATTGATGTCCTGACAGGTGTGCGAAAACCCGGCGGCCGCCGTTTTTTCGCTATCTTTGAAAAACCTGAGGAGGGGGGGGGGGGCAGAAATCAATCAGTGATTGGATCATTCAGATTCCAAAATGAATCATGATTGAATTGTTACAACAACAAAAAAGTGTAATCAATAACCAGTCTGGTCACATGGCTGGTGCCTAGTGGCTAGTGAACACCAGTCCCATATTTGGATATGACAGATGGAAGAGAACTAGTGTTTGAAGAGATGGAAATCATTTTGTGAGGTGTGTACCTACTCATTAATCAGCATCTGATGCAAGATATATAGATACCATGCTTTTCCTATTCAAGACGTGTTGATATTGTAATTATATCAGTTTAATCCAAATTGGAGTAGTGCCGACAGCACTTCCATCAAATACCACCCAAGCAGTCATGGGTGCCTATTAGAGATGCAAGATTCTGGTCCTAGCATCCCAGCGCTGAGACCAGAACTGGTCACAGCCGTGACTGAAGCTGTGACTAGCCAGGCTAGCGTCATAGGGTTAGAATTACAGCACTGTAACTAAAGCTGTGACTTGCCAGCTCATGTCATGGCTGTAACTAGGCTGTGACCAAAGATTTAGGATTTTATGCACCTCTAGTGCATATCAACATGTTTTACATAATTTATAGGCTCTGCTGCTTGCCACTCGTTTGATTTTGCAAGCAGCAAGAAATCCTGCTTCTCATTTGTATGATACCTATTACCTGCATTAAAGAAAAACTGCTGTTACATTGAATATTGATATGCCAACAATACCATAGTTTTCATACTCTTGCAATTGGTGGTTGTGGTGCAGATGCCTCTAAGTACGCAACAATACACAACTAATAGGATGAAGTCAGATATTTTGGCATATTCAACATTCTGATAGTTCCTACCATCCCCATAACGTTTTCTGCTGTTCTGTATTCTCCCTTATTAACATGAGTAAATAGCAAAATGGTTAAGTTTAAACTTTGAAGCCTCATTGAAAATGAAAACACTGAACATCTAAAATTATTTCATCCATCAACCCTTCTACAGCTCTTGTCTTGATGGTGGGCTCATAGAAAACACACACATTTTCCTTAACATGGAATACAAGTATCTTAATGCTAAAACCTACCTACCTGACCTACAGAATTGGAATTGGAATGGGAATGTCAGACACCAAAACACTAACAGGAAAACATGACATATAGGTAGGAAGGTACCTAAACAGTGCATTTCTCACCTTGTTATGGACAGTGGAAAAACTGAAATTGTTTGGATATTGCTGAAAGAATATTTGAAAAGATAAAATGCTCTGAACGCAACTGAAATGAACGGTACAATAAACAAAAACAAAACAAAATAATCGACTAGCAACAGAACAGCAAAATTAACGTTAGCGAGCGAAATAATTTTGTCTTTCAAAAGTCGTAAATGACGCACTGAAGTGCTACCAAATTTGAAGCAAGAGTGCGTTCGGAAGGGCCATTCTCCCACGCATTTCGCGAAATCTTTTGCGATTGGCAGTTCGGAGCGTATATTTTCTGGTAGATAAAGAAGTGCCACATATAGATATTGCTTTGCAATTCGGTGTAGACATCGTCCATACTTGGTTCTCCAATATTTATGCCGTATAACTAACCTAACCTAACCTCGCCATTAATTCCGGTCGGGACGAACCCTAAGATTCGCTCGTAGTCATTAAGTCCGATCGGGACGAAACCTAAGATTCCCTCGTAGCCATTAGGTCCGATCGGGACGAAACCTAAGATTCGCTCGTAGCCTTAAAGGAAATAGTTCACCTTCAACATGGGTTTTGAACTGAAATAGCAGTTTTGTAGCCTGTGTTGAGAAATCCTTATCTGGAACTTTTCTTGGCTGAAAAGACTCTCCAGCCGAAGATATTTGACTTTTTGGCGAAGGAATACGGCGCATATATGATGTACCGTACCGTCTGAAAGTGCCAGCACTGCCATGGAGCATGCGCAGACCAATAACGAACACCATAAAATCAATAATTTACAACCTTCTGTCCTGAATTGGCGCGATGTAGGACCATTTTTAAAAAGAAAAAAAGAAACTGTATTAAAAAATATAATAAAATCGTGTTCTGAAAGAAAAAAATCCGAAGGTGAACTATTTCCTTTAAAGGAAATAGTTCACCTTCAACATTAGTTTTAAACTGAGATAGCTGTTTTGTAGCCCATGTTGGGAAACCCCTAGCTGCAAGTTTCCTTGACTGAAAAAGACTCTCCAGCCGAAGATATTTGACTTTTTGGCGAAGGAATTCGTCGCATATATGATATACCGTACCGTCTGAAAGTGCCAGCACTGCCATGGAGCATGCGCAGACCAATAACGCACACCATAACATTAATGATTTACGACCTTCTGTCCTGAATTGGCGTGATGTAGGACCATTTTTGAAAATAAAAAAGAAACTGTATTCAAAAATATAATAAAATCGTGTTCTGAAAAAAAAATTGAAGGCGAACTATTTCCTTTAAAGGAAATAGTTCACCTTCGGAATTTTATTTTCAGAACACGATTTTATTAATTTTTTAATACAGTTTCTTTTTTTCTTTTTAAAAATGGTCTTACATCGCGCCAATTCAGGACAGAAGGTTGTAAATTATTGATTGTATGGTGTACGTTATTAGTCTGCACATGCTCCATGGCAGTGCTGGCACTTTCAGACGGTACGGTACATCATATATGCGCCGTATTCTTTCGCCAAAAAGTCAAATATCTTCGGCTGGAGAGTCTTTTCAGCCAAGAAAAGTTCCAGATAAGGATTTCTCAACACGGGCTACAAAACTGCTATTTCAGTTCAAAACCCATGTTGAAGGTGAACTATTTCCTTTAAAGGAAATAGTTCACCTTCGGAAAATTTTCAGAACACGATTTTATTATATTGTTCAATACAGTTTCTTTTTTTCTTTTCAAAAATGGTCCTTCATCGCGCCAATTCAGGACAGAAGGTCGTACATTATTAAAGGAAATAGTTCACCTTCGGAAAATTTTCAGAACACGATTTTATTATATTTTTTAATACAGTTTCTTTTTTTCTTTTCAAAAATGGTCCTACATCGCGCCAATTCAGGACAGAAGGTCGTAAATTATTAATGTTATGGTGTGCGTTATTGGTCTGCGCATGCTCAGACCAGTGCTGGCACTCTCAGACGGTACGGTATATCATATATGCGCCGCATTCCTTCGCCAAAAAGTCGAATATCTTCGGCTGGAGTCTTTTCAGCCAAGAAAAGTTGCAGATAAGGATTTCTCAACACGGGCTACAAAACTGCTATTTCAGTTCAAAATCCCATGTTGAAGGTGAACTATTTCCTTTAAAGGAAATAGTTCACCTTGGAAACATTTTACCCAACACGATTTGATTATATTTTGTAATACAATTTATTTTTATCTTGTCAAAAATGGCCTTATATCGCGCCGATTCAGGACAGAATGCCGTAAATTTGTATTGTTTATCAAAACTATATGCATACTCTCTGAGTCAGAGTCCTGACGTCACGCGAATGTAAAAAATTATTCAGCCAATCAGATTCGGAAGTAGTCGCGTAAAGATAGACTCGCATTGGAGATGTGCCAACCGGCGGCCGGCGTTCGCTTGCTAGCACCAGCTGCAAGCTGATTAGCTGATGGTATAGCCTCTGCCCGGGCTAGAACCAGTACAACATTCTTACGCCAGCACCGCATTCCTTCGCCAAAAACTCAAATATATTCGACTGGAGTCTTTTCAGTCAAGAAAACTTGCAGATAGGGGTTTCCCAACACGGGCTACAAAACTGCTATCTCAGTTTAAAACTCATGTTGAAGGTGAACTATTTCATTTAGTCCGATCGGGACGAAACCTAAGATTCGCTCGTAGCCATTATGACTAAACAGCAAAAAGCCGTCGCCGGGATTCGAACCGGCCACTCTTGGCATGGAAGCCAAGCATGATAATTGATAACCACTAAACTACAGAGGATTATTTATTTTGAGGCACTGTGCCACATCTAGCCCGGCTATGTAGCGGAAATATCGTCAGGCTGCCAGATTGTTGCTAGTCACTCTAGTTATCGCTAGATGTGGCACTTCTTTGTCTACCAAAAAATATACGCGTTCGGAGAGCACGAAACGAGGGATTTCGCGAAATAACGTGGAATCGCCGGAGCATGTCACGGCGGTGTTTTCAAAGATGGCGGCCCACATTGAGGAGATGGGGTAAGTGTAGAATCACCGATATAGATGGAAATGTGATTTTCATAATTGGTAACTGTTATATGTGGCATGCTTCCAGATGCATATCATGTCTACTTGTGGACCTATTAATCATTAATTGTATATTGAATTGTTTATAGTGGTGGTGATGACAATGGCCAATGGTGATGTTTTTTATTCTTGATTTGCTGTGTCATCTGTGATCAACAGTTATAGTAGTCTCTCACAAATACTTGCTGCCAACCAAAGCAAATATTGTTTAGATACCTACCTACATGACGCACATACGGCGAACCCGGCGAATTTTTCGCGAAATTCCTACCGAACGACAATGATAAATTTCGCGAAATTTTGCCCCTTCCGAACGCAGATCCAGATTGCAGAAAATCCTTTACTATTAGACTCAAAGGGAGACCGCAACACGAAACCATAGACCGCCATTCGGGCTGGAACTTGAAGTCATGCGAAATTTAGACCACGGATCTAGTTCGAATTCTGCCTTTAATGTCCTGTACCGTTTTGTTTCGCATAAATCAAGAACAACGATACCTTGCGGTTTCCTCCGGCATATTAATATACAAAACTCGCCCTTTTTTGTTTTCCTTCTCTGATCCATCGGCTTCAAATGTCTTACATAGTCATATTTTCGGGCATTCAATCCCACACAATTCCGTGATGCAAATCTGTCACCCTTGAAAGATGGGTTTGAGTCGCTTCGGTGCTCGTTATCTGCTCCGAAGACCGGAGATATGAACTGCGGTTGGCCACCAACAGGTCAGGTGGTATGAGGGGCCGAGCGGAACATGTTCAGTGTCAATCACCGAAAGCGGCCCCTATATTTTTAGAGAGGCATATTTTCAACATTTTTGTTTTAATTTAAAAAAAAAAATCATTCTTTTTTTTGGCCAAAGGGGGCACGTACGGACCTTCAGGGGGGGGGGCAACTGCTCCGTCTGCCCCCCCCCCCCCCCCCCTCCCCCCATGGGTACGCCTATGACCATGTTCCAACTAAACAGCATATCAACTTTCGCCAGTAAGTTTCCCTGGTCACCTGGAATAAGGCGATCAGATGTTTGGATAAGGGGCGCGCAACCAGCGGGCAGCCCAGCAGGGCTCTGGTTCCAGCGACCCATCCACACAAAGGTTCCGATCGCACATGCAGAAGAAGCGCACTTTACATACATCATTTCTCAAGGAATGGACATTGATTCAAACGTATGATTCGGGATCAATATATCCCTTTCGAGTGGTGAGAGGTTGACGGCTGGCTACCGGCATCTGGGTATATTCGTCAAGAAAATGAACTGAGCTATTTACAGCCTGCATTTTCACATCACACAAGGCAAGTGGCGATCAATAACGTATATTGTATATTGCGTATTATTGTACCTCTATCGAAAATTCGCTTTTGCATAGCATGACGTCACATTCACACACAGCATCTATATAATCTTGGCGAGCATGCTCACATTTCTAATGTTGGCATTCCATATTTCATGTTTCTCAGCCTCAGCTGAGCAAATGCTTAATGCAGCAAGGACATCAAAACACAAAACGTTACGTTTTCTGAATCAGCAACTGATCGAGTGCTTCTTTTAAAATGTTACATGAAAAATCCAGGGTCAAATTTGGCTTAGACAAGCCACTTAGTCCGATCGGTCCAGCTGTTGGCGCTAACGGTAGGCACGTTGGCTCTGCATGATCCACTCAGTCAGCCCCGTTTGAATCCGCGCTTGATCACTCAGCGCAACGACAGCCGATCGCAGAAACGCTACAAATGCCGCGCAACATGCTGCCCAAGGTTACTTGATGCTGCCGACTCCCGGCAGTGCACGCAGTACCCGCGGTGTTGCCGCCAACATACGACAGGCTATGTTACCAGTTCAGAGTTCAACTATCCGAACAAACATATACTCGCTATACAATATGCATCCTTGCCGCGGCGATTTAAGCAATCCGTTTTGATTACCCCTGGCAACGTATGAGCGAAGCGACATCTGGCAAAGCATGTGCTACAGGAATCCCATCTCCCCGTCCCCTCTGGTCCAGAGACGAACTGGCAAAGATGGCAGACAGAGCACCAAGTCTCCAATATCCTCCCACGATCAACGTTCATCGCTACCACATCCATTACAGTGCATGTTAGCGTTCTCCCCCAGCCTCCCCAGCAATGGCACCAGCAAGCCAGCGAAAGCCGCAGACCGTCCCGTGTTACGCCGCACTCATGAAAGACGGCACCAATCCGCGCCTTTGTACACAGCTCGTCACGAACGAGTCGGTGAAGCTGCGAGCCCAAACCGGTCCTCAGCCAAGGCCGTCACACCGGCCGCCCGGCCCGGTCAATTCGGCCAGTGGACCTGTGTCCCGTGCATGCTCTCTAAGCCGGCGTCTTCAGCGCAGTACAGTTCGGAGACACACGACCCTGAGCCCAGTCATCGCAAAGAGAAGCGCAGTAGCCCGTAGCGCCATACAGATACGTTGCGCGGTCGTGGCTACCATGAATCTCACAGCGGACGTGGCACGAGCCCAAACCGGTCCTCAGCCAACACAATCTTTAACACACAATCTTCACTCAGCTTGATGCGTGTTAAGTGCTATAACGACTCCTCTGAGTCTTGGCAAGGAACGATTAGATGCTCCCGAGAGCATTGCCCACACTCCCAAACACGCTAAATACCAACTGTTCACAGACCACACGCAAGACCAGCCAATACTGCCTGCAGCCCGAACACAACTTGAAAACCCCGAATACAAAATGAATTTCAGTGAGGACTATTCGGACACGATGAAGCAAGAATGTGGAGCAATTTCATCAAACCACGCCACAGAAAGCGAGAAAACCGCGGGCAGTTCAGACACTCTGCTTACTGCTATGACCGGTTTCACATGAAATCGCAGGACGGGAAAGGACCAAATGCGATATCAGACAGAAGAAAAAAAAAACTATTTGTGCTTCACAATGTGTCACTTCAAACATCCGGACCAGGTCCTCGGCACTTGAGAGCAAGTGAATCATCCGAGGGACTTCATTGATAGCATTCGTAATGTTTTAGCCATTTCAGGTCGTCACCGAGTCAGGCAGCCTTACATTTTCCTCTTCCACGTCATAAGTCTTACGTATAAATCGATACCATAAAAATGCGTTTTGAACGCTATGCAACTTGTGAATCTCTCTGGAAAAGGAATCACAAGCAAATATAATTAGAAAACTCCCCTCGACACAACTCAATGAACCCAAAGAACCATGGGTCGCTAATCGGAGGAAAAAGAGCCACAGGAATGTAATCTCTCGTAAGGCATATGAAGAGGGACGCCACTTGATTCCTTGTGACTCTGATACTGAATCTCTTTGAGTGTGCCACTGCGGCGCATGAGTACCGACTAGATAGAGGTAAGG
This sequence comes from Chirona hameri, assembly GCA_036785665.1. Classification (NCBI taxonomy): domain Eukaryota; kingdom Metazoa; phylum Arthropoda; class Thecostraca; order Balanomorpha; family Balanidae; genus Chirona; species Chirona hameri. The sequence continues at coordinate 70,616 of JAXIVJ010001412.1, forward strand.
GCCAGGACCGGGACCGGCGTATGTCCGGAAAGGGGAGAAGCAATCAGTCAGAGCCGTAACAACAAGATCCCGTCCTCCCATACATCCCGTCCATAGTCATCAGTCATACCACGTGCGCCGGCGCTGCATGCGGACACATACGAGCAGATGCCCATTACTGATATCCCTGCTCATACAAAAATATATCCTGTGAACGAAGCACAGGAGGGCAGTCAGCAATCATGGCAACGTTTCTCATCCACACCCTCCATCCACGTCCACGTCCACGTCCACGTCCACGTCCACATCCACATCACCCTCCCCCCCCCACACACACACACACACATACAGGCACACAGGCACACAGGCATACAGGCATACAGGCACACGGGCACACAGGCACACACAGGCACACACGCCTCACACACACTTCACACAGATGGTACGGCACCGCAGCTAGCGGCACACAGATGGTAAGGCACCGCAGCTAGCGGCTCACAGACCGACTGCTCCACTAGGAAACACAGGCCGCTGCTCCCAGCCGCCGTCCTGCTGCGCCGTCTGTGGTCAGCGCCGCACCTTACGGCACCTTACGGCAGCCGACCCGTGACCAGTGAATCGTGGCGGCGACCGGGGCTGAGCGAGGCGAGCCACCAGGGTCAGCCCCGCACGCGGCACCGCAGCGCCGCGCCAGCTCCGTCAGTGGGTATCCGGTGTGGTGATGCCAATCCGGTCCGGCCGAGAAGCGGTGGCAGTGGAGTCGCCAGCTCCCTACTTCTTGCCCTCGAATGCGTGGTGAGTCTCGTGGCCTGGAAACGAACAGTGGGACAAGCGTGATACAGTGTCCTAGCATCGGGAAATTTGGGTTGAAAACAACACCCTATGGATACTAGTTTTCCACTCTTTTTCCCGAGTTTTACTGTTAATTTTCCACTCCTAATTTGTAAATGTATTGGATAATTGGAATACTGATACTGATTTATGGATATAATGATGGGGACAGCATGTGTAGGGAAAGTCAGGTAATAATTGGCATAGGTTCTGGTGAGCGAGTAATTTGATATTGATAAAGCTGAGTATTTATGTTTTTTTTTGGTTGAATTTTCCACTCCTTATGCTTATTTTTTTGCCAGAATTTGCCACTCCACACCCCAGCTCCAAAGCAATTCTAGGACCCTGGCGTGATATGAAGGAAGAATGATAGAAAGATAATGCAGGTGCTGTTTTTGTTTACCAGTAAAATTCCAAAACGGACAAAACCAATAAGTAAGCAATGTAATGGTAGCTGCATGTGGTCCAATCCGAGATAAGCGTTTAAACTGATTTTGTCCGGGCTGCTGCGCTTCGACTGCAGATTAGTATAAGTCCAGCTAAATATGTATATCACTGCAAACCAAACAACCAGCCCCACCAAATGTCAGGTCGACCATGGTCTAAACGAAAATACAACGCTATATATATGATGTTCAATTATATAGACTTTGCACAATGAGTGCGACAGTGTATGCCAATCAAACCACTGAGCGGGACGACGGTCATGCTAAGTACTCACGTTTGTAGAATATCGCGCCGAATTTGACGTGAGAAAGGAGTGACCTCACTTTCTCGACCACCTTGGCCTCGTCCTGTCTGGCGGCGTTAGTGTTCCATATCTGGATCAAGTCATCGCGCTCACGAATCTGTGACAAAAGTCCGAAGCAGCAAAGTGTCAGCAGCCAGAACTTAGATTACGTATCTGTAGTGAATAACTGACGGACATCTTTAGCTGGAGCAACTGACAGTTGTTCTCGAAATGTTCTTAATTCCGTGACCACCTCCCAAAGGCCTATGAAAAAGCGTGTTTTCACTTGCATCGTGTGAATCAGCAGGTGGAAAGATTTCTGCTGTATGCCTCATCCTGGTTAGACTTCTATCGTCGACTGCACAAGTGGCTTAATTCCACTATCTACATACCTAACGGCGAAAAGTAGGGCTTAAATATATACAGTTAAAACATGACTCAAGATGATAACCGATGCTATCAGTTTGTCACGAGAATCGCTCACCGAAATGGAGACACCACAGATGTCGTCATCTTCGGTGACGAACTCGTCGAACTGTTCGCCGATAACGGCCAGCAGCAGCTCCTTCCACACCTCCGGCTGCCAACAGGACAGTCATTACGCGTTAGTGGTGCGTTAAAACGGCGGGGACATAACCACAGAAAGGCGGGACATTACCAGCAGCTAACTCACACCTCGGCTCGGACCAGGTACCACATGGCATCACGCTGGCCAGTGGCCATGCTTGGCCGATCACGAACTGAACCATTCAGCATACAAATCACTCAAATCAGAACACCTCTTCAAAAGGAGTATCTTCACTAAACTTCTAAACAAGCAATGCACATTCCTTCAAGCATGCAAAATGAACACAGCTATGTCACTGAATGATTGCACTTCGGCATTGATGATGACAAGGGAAACATGACCAGATACATAAGAATCATAAGTACTCTGAACTGCTATGCGACCTTAGGATAGGACCTAGGATTCCTAACTGAGTCAGCAGCTAGAATACTACACATATAAATGCAGCTCCACCCTCCATCGATTCAGCCCGACAAACAAACAACACCAAGCTAGGCGTCTGTATAATCCTTATCACGCGTCCGGAGCAAATTTGGTCAGCCGTCACGTAACCAGTTGGTATCACTGTACCAGACCGGACGACGTTCTCAGGCACGGGCCGTGCAAGACCCTGTAGGACCCTGTGGGACCGTACAGGATCATGTAGGACCCTGTACAGTGTTGGATTTTTCATTTCATGACCTGGTCCCGAAGAGTAACAATCCATAGGTGGAGAGTAAAATTGTATTGTCAGGCAAGTTAAGATTTTCATTTTTGTTTTAATTATTTTACTTGGAAAGTAAAAAAATCCTGATTTGTAATAGATATTAAATCCTTGTGAGGAAAATTGAATTATATTTTAACTACAATGTCGGTAAGATCAGGCGAAAAGAGAGCAAATTTCCTGAACAAATATGAAGAGAGCAAAATTCTTTGGACCCAAAAAGTCCAGAAAATGGCCCAAATTCCAAGGCTGACCCTGTAGGACCCTGTAGGACCATGTAGGACCATGTATGACCCTGTAGGACCATGTATGACCCTGTAGGACCATGTATGACCCTGCAGGACTCTGTAGGACCATGTAGGACCCTGTAGCACCATACAGGACCATGTAGGACCATGTAGGACCCTGTAGGACCCCGTGGGACCGTACAGGACCCTGTAGGGCCGTGTGGGACCCTGTAGGACCATGTAGGACCCTATAGGGCCGTGTGGGACCATGTAGAACCATGTAGGACCCTGTAGGGCCGTGTGGGACCGTGGAGGGCCGTGAGGGACCGTGCAGGGCCGTGAGGGAACGTGCAGGGCCGTGCTCGCTCTAGAGGAGCAGAACAGCGGTACAAGTCGTCCAGCCAACAATCTTGGTCCACGGGGAGTGTTGGATTTTTTGTTTCATGACCTAGTCCCTGATAGTAAAATTGTATTGTTGGAAAATTAATATTTTCATTTTTTTGAAAAAGTATTGTACTTGGATAGTAAACATTCCTGATTATTAATATATATTAAATCCTTGTGAGGAAAATACAATTTCATTTCAACTACAATGTCAGTAAGATCAGCTGAAAAGAGAGCAAATTCCCAGAAGAAAAATTGAAGAGCAAAATTCTTTGGACCCAAAAAAGCCAGAAAATGAGACAACATTCCACCGCTGTCCACGTGACTCATATTCAGCCGACAGCCAGTTCGGACACTCCACCCCACTGACCCAATTAGACACGGTCCAGACTGCCCCGCTCACGCCACAGAGATGAAGACAACCACCAAAATGGGTCACACGACAGTCAAATTTAATTTAACTGTTGAATTAAAAACAACAATAAACACAAAAGTACATTTTTTAAATAAATTTAGTCCGAATGTTTTTGAATGGATGGATTTCCGAGGTCAGGCCCGCGTTAAGCATTGCTTGTTGCGCAGGCCCTGACCCCACCACCCGATCAAGCAATTCCTGGCGTCCGGCAGAATTTAGAAGCGAAAGTTTTACGTGCCCGACATACCTGGACACGGTCCGCCCCGCCCACTGACGTCACCTGACCTTGAGTGCGACCGCTGCCACAGGCTATCCCAGTCGGGCAAATAGCGAGCGCCGAAGCGACTCGAACCCGGACTGCCACTACCGGGTGAGGTCAGAAGTCCAACGCCCTCCCAACTGAGCTACAGGGGCGGACGAGCCTACCGAGGACCTTTGGTCCTCGGAAGCCTTCGATAAACGCATACCTTTTGTTTGTAGTGCATAAATTTAAAGTTTCGTAACCGTCAAGCAAGTTTTCGTTATTTTTTCCCCTCTGTCACAACATGCCAGGAATGTGACTTCTCCAGGCGGCGTGTCTGGTATTATGAAGGTAGCCTGTAGTCTGGCGCGACGCAGAGTGGTTTGACGACTACAGTGCACGCGCACCATGGGCGACCGGGGGCGCGTGCCACGCATACTCAGTACATCAGCCGACCCGGGCTGGACTCACGGGACATTATCAAACAATGCCTCCTCTGAAGGCCGGGCTCTCTAACAGGTCGGAACTCGGAACAGTGTTAAAGGGAATGTTTCACCTTTGTATTGGTTTTGAACTGAGATAGCCATTATATTTGGCCCTTATTGAAATGTCGAATATACTAAGGTCATTTTTCCAAAAACTTAGCCGTTTTTAAGCAATTTAATTTATAAGTTGCAAAATGGGGTCTAGGCTAGTGCCGCCGCTGATTGGCTGACGGCCACTTTGTCAGCCAATCAGCTGCGGCGGTCTATAGATCAATAATGACGTCATCATTTCAAATTTAACAACTTAATTTGAGAAATAAAAAGTATCACCATCGTTTTCAGCAGCACTTACTTCATATTTTCGACTACAACCACCGAATATTTGACAACTCTCAGAAAGGTGAAGCATTCCCTTTAATGTGTGTTGGCGACGAAATAGAACAGGGTGCGATGAGCTAATGCGATGAGTGCGCTGTTTGAAATATGTTTGGTTCATCTATGAACGGTTTCGGATCCACCACATTATTAAAGGGAGTGTCCCACCTTTGTGAAAGTTGTCGAATCACACTTAATTGTATGTCTACATGTCAGGCGAGGTTAGCTCAACATGTTCGTGAACTTTTTTTGCGTAAAAAATGCTTATCTTGGAAGATGTTCAACTTTTAGTTTTAAGAGAAAAGTTGGGTTGGTGACGTCATATGATTTTTTTTAAATAACGGAAATCCTTTGTGCTGCCAAATATATGGCACAATTTTTTGTCGACATCTATTGCGCAGAAAAAGCGAACCACCCGGTGTCTAGATTGGCTTAGATTGCAAACCACCCTGGGATCGAGAAATGAAAGACGAAAATATTCCAAGGCTGACCTTAAAACAAGTCGACTATCATTACCAGTTGGGTAAAGAGACGACGCTGTCGGTTTAGAGTCCCTATTCAAATACACATGGGCCTTATTTTTTACAGATGTCAAAATCAAACCCGAATATCTTTGTGATTAGATCATTGTGGTTGTTTTAACTGCTACCATACTTAATTTCCATGCCTAGCCATAACAATGGCTATCTCAACTCAAATCGAATGTTAAGATGGGATAGTCCCTTATATTGTATATGTATATGCGTATATCTATATGTATATGCGTATGTTTGAATGTCGTCGTATGCATGTCCCGAAGACAGTGGCGGCGGATAAGGGGAGGGGGAAAATGCCCCCCCCCCCCTCCCCACACACACACACACACACAAGTAGGGGGAGGGCAAACATGATTTTGCCCCCCCCCCCATAAATTTGTAAGGGGGCCCTCCAAAAAGTTGGCTCGATTTTGTATTGTTGACCGAAACACTGACCCAGGGCCCCGATGTGCCCCCAGCCAGCCTGAGGGGCCTTCTAAGGCCGACAGAAGGTCCTCCCTCATTCGGCCTGAGGGGACCCTCGGTAGGCCTGAGGGGCCCTCAGAAGGCCTGGGACATGGGCCTGTCCGACGTTTTTTTTGCGACCATTCAGGGGCCCTGCAAAATATAGTGGCCTAAATCCGAGATACCATTTCGCGGCAAAAACTTTTTTTGGGGGGGACCTCTGGCCGTGGGGGGGGGGCCTCTTGCCCTTTGGCAGAGGGGAGCCCCTGGGTTGATTTTTCCCCCATCCGCAAATACGATCCGCCGCCACTGCGGCCGAAGATCCTGAGCTGTATTCGGTAATCGCTTGTTGCAATCTCTTGAAATAAATACGTAAACAACCCGCTTCTTCAAAGGTAACGGGGATGACGAGATATCGTACACTTATACAGCATTCGCCGACGCTCCTATATATGGAATGGCACTACCCGGATAGGAATAGGTGTAGGTGAAGGACGGTCTCTACAAATAAATTGATCCAAAACTTAACACTTAAATGTGGATACTACATGGCAAAGTCCACATCCTTACTTATGGAACAGGAGACACTAATGTAATGTTAAATCGTTATTCTAGCGAGTATACTTTCGCTTGCCATTAACAACCCCATTAAATGAGCTAGACACCCGTAATATAAAAGGTTGTGTGCAACTCACTTATGTCATATGTCAATTCACACATAGAGCACACACTGGCTCAATGACGCCCGGTTCCACGCGGATACTTTCTGAGCCATCAGCTGTGACTGTCTCACAATCAGAATCTCAGCTCGCGAATTCTGGCACTGCATATCAGCAACGGTGATGGATTTTTCCCTGTCATCGACTGGTTAAGATAAGATAGACTAGGCTAGATTAACCTTGGTAAGTGTAGATTATGCCTAGTCATGTCGGGACAAGTGTCTGATCAGGAATAAAGGTTAAATTTGGACTTGGTCAGATCAAGTCATGTAAACCCACATCAGGTCAAATTGTTTGCACAAGAAAAGCAGGAGACTATCAGTAGGGTCAAATCGGAGCCGATTAAGGTAAACCACGTCAAATCACAAATAATCACATAGCAGGAGGTCAGTGACCTGCAGCTGATGTGGTCTGCTGTGACCGTCACAGCAGACCACATCAGATCAGTATTCAGCAGAGGCCAGTCTGGACAGGCCTGGACTCAGCTGAGCCAGTTCCGAGCAGCGGTACATACCGAGTCGTCCTTGCGGATCTTGGTCTTCCAGGTGCCGCCGCGCGAGTTTCGCGGCTCCTCCCAGAGCGGCTTGCGGTCGTCGCGCATCATGTGGTAGGTGTAGCGCTGGTTCAGATCGCGCACGTCCGGGATGTTGGTGTACACCGCCCAGAAGCTTTCCACGGTCGACATGGTGTAGACCTTCTTCAGCGAGGCCTGGTACTCAGCAGCGCTGGCGCCGCGCTCCGTTCTGCCGGGATACCGCGCAGTCAGCACTCGGTAGTGGCAGGCGGTGGACTACACGACCGCAGAGAGGTTGGTAAAGCTCCATAGGTTATGGTCCACAACACAGGGCATAACAACCAGTTCAGCTGCACAGACAATTATCTACAGCATGGGATGTGGAAAGAGAAAGACTGGCTAAGCTCAACAGCCAATGGTCCACACAAAGTGTCATCAGATGACAGATACAGTTCAGTCGCTCACTTGTCAAGCCACATGGTCCATGGTGTGTTGAGCTTGTGCCCCTCCTCATCATTCTCCTTCAGTTCAGCAGCCTCAGCAGCTGTGCTGATGTTCGGAGAGCCCACAATGGCGGTGGACTCCTCCTCAGCCCGCAGTCTGCCTGGGATGTCCATCACAGTCTGTGACATGAACAGAATGCAACAGTGATCAGTGCCACCTCAGGGTCAGCATGATCAGCTGGGGTTAGAGGAAGTGTAACAGCTGATACAGTTATACAGATAAGGATTAAGGATGCTTCATATTTAAATAAACACTGGTGACAAGTTGAGTACATCTTTCAAAGATCCTCTGGGAACCAGCATACTGTTTTGTTCTTGCTATCAGGTAGCCAAATCAAAAGGTCAATGCATGTCCAATGAAACGTGTTCAGAGTTTGAGTTTCATGTACAATTTTTTTTGGAAACCTTGTACACTTATGATATTTTGCAATGGATTGTGGCCATACCCTTGCTCCATTTAAAGGGACTGTCCCACCTTCTCAAAAGTTGTCAAATGTACGCTGCTTGTGGTGAAAAATATGAAGTAATTGCTGCCCAACACGATTATGACATTTGTTTCTTGCAAACAGTGCTCAATTTCATAAAAAGTTAAGTTTTAATATTTGAGTTGATGTCATATTGAGCTCTAGAGCTACACAGAAATCCTTTATGCTGCCAAAGTATGGGCACAATTATTTCGAGACAATTCTGGCGCTTTGAATACAAAACAAGCTGATTACCAAACCATTGAAATGTAGCAAATGTCTCCAAGGTTCACTTTAAAACAAGTCAACTATCATTACCAGTTGGGTAAAGAGAGACAACGCTGTCGGTTTAGAGGCCCTATTAAAATACACATGGACCTTATTTTTTACAGATGTCAAAATAAAACTAGAATATCTTTTTAATTAGATCATTGTGGTTGTTTTAACTGCTACCATACTTAATTTCAATGCCAAGCCATCAAAATAGCTATCTCAATGCAAATATAATGTTAAGGTGGGATAGTCCCTTTAAGCTATGCTTCCACCAACTCCATGTAGCTGTCAGATAAATGAATGAGTCTGTTCAGATCATATCATAAGGCTTATAATATGATCTGAACAGATATGACACGCTTATGACATAAGCGTTGCAGCATGCATATATGTAGTGGCAGCACAAAGTGGGGCAAGACTAAGAGAAAAAACGCATTTTGTGAAGTTAACTATTGCCTAATGAACTTGCATTTCACATTATGAGTTGGTTACATATAACAATGATTATAGAGATTCATAGATATGGTTAACAAACCAAACTCTGGAGTCTGGACTCCTCCAAAAACATACATTGTATGCTTTTGGTGGATGGTATATATGCCCTAAACACCAATACACCACCATAAGCATAAAAGTCAAATATTACAGCCATGGGCCGTGTCCAGGTATGTCAGGCACATAAAACTTTTGTCTCTAAATTCTGCCGGCCAACATGAATTGCGTGATCAGGTGGTGAGGTCAGGGCCTGCACAACAAGCTCTGCTTAGCACGGGTCCTAACCTCGGAAATCCATCCATACAAAACATTCAGACCAACTTGATCATGCTTAAAGGAAATAGTTCACCTTCAAAATTAGTTTTAAACTGAGATAGCAGTTTTGTAGCACGTGTTGGGAAACCCCTATCTGCAAGTTTTCTTGACTGAAAAGACTCCAGCCGAATATATTTGAGTTTTGGTGAAGGAATGCGGTGCTGGCGAAAGAATGTTGTACTGGTTCTAGCCCGGGCAGAGGCTATACCATCACCATCAGCCAATCAGCTTGCAGCTGATGCTAGCAAGCGAATCGCCGGCCGTCGGTTGGCACATCTCCAATGTGAGTCTATCTTTGCGAGACTACTTTCGAATCTGATTGGCTGAACCATTTTTTACATTTGTGTGATGTCAGGACTCTGACTCAGAGAGTATGCATATAGTTTTGATAAACAATACAATTTAGGCCTTCTGTCCTAAATCGGCGCGATATAAGACCATTTTTGACAATATAAAAAGAAATTGCATTAAAAAATCGAATCAAATCGTGTTTGGTAAAAAAAAAATCACAGTGAACTATTTCCTTTAAAGGGAATGTTTCACCTTTGTAGTGGTTTTTAACTGAGATAGGCAGTTCTTTGGCTGTTTCTTTGGCTGAACTGAGACAGGTGAGATATCTTTGGCTGTTATTGTAATGTTGAAAATACTAAGGTGATTTTCCCAAAAACTTAGCAATTTTTAAGCAATTGAATTTATCATTGGCAAAATGGGGTCTAGACTAGTGCCGCCGCTGATTGGCTGACAGCCACTTGGTCAGCCAATCCCACTTTGTCAGCCAATCAGCAGTGGCCTATAGCTCAATAATGATGTCATCAACCCAAAATTAAAAAACTGAATTTGTATAAAGTTAAGTAACTTTTCGAGAGAAAAATATCTCCATCGTTTTCAGCAGCACTTACTTCACATTTTGTACAACCAGCATATATTTAGCAACTTTCAGAAAGGTGAAACATTCCCTTGAACTGTTATTAATTTTCAGTCAATCAAAATATTTTTTCAAGTGTGAATCACTTAGAAAATATGAGGAGAGTTAAGGCAGAGTAATTCATCAGGGATAATGAATGAACCATAATTAACCCAGAGTAAAAAAATGAGAACTTAGCAGCATTGAACTGAGGCTCACTTGGCTTTGAATCAGGGTAAAAGTACCTATGAGTTGAGTTCACCAACGTTCCAAACACAACACAGGCTCAGGCTGGAGATGAATAATGACAGTTTGATCAGAACACCCCATTTTCTATTGATCATTGAACAAAATGAATACAAATTGAATTAAAGCAACAGATGTATATCCATGCCTAGAAGAGAGTGTGAAGTGTGCATATGTGCATTGTCCCCTAATTATATTATTGACAACATGGTCATAACTGATCATGAGTGCAGAGTGAGACCAGAGCGGGCAAGTCAGGTCATCAGAATTATTCAGAAGTGCCTGCACCAATCTTCATGATGCCCAAAGTCAACTGTATACTAAAAGGAATGATACCCAACTGTAACTGCAGAGGAGTTGGAGTGGGACAAAAATAAGCTTTTTAAATGGCTGTTTTTAGGCAAATTTGAAAACTGTCTATGCCATATGAACCTGGAATATTGAAGAAATTATTATGTTTATCATATTTAATCTAGGGTAAAAATCCAATCTTCGGACACATCCTAACCTGACTTTTCATGCTTTCAGAATGCAGACAATACTGACACAGTGCTTTAGCGCCTCTTCGGACACATCCTAACCTGACTTTTCATGCTTTCAGAATGCAGACAATACTGACACAGTGCTTTAGCGCCTTTTCTAAATCACTCGCAGATAGTAAAATTCCACTTGATTGGAAAAGAGCAAATGTTGTTCCTATTCATAAAAAGGGAGATAGAAGTAAAGAGGAAAACTATAGACCGGTTAGTCTGACCTCATTAGTCTGCAAGGTGCTTGAATCAATCATCAAAGATAAGATTGTTGAATTCTTGGAGCAAAATGAACTCATCAAGGATACACAGCATGGCTTTAGGAAGGGCCGTTCTTGTTTAACTAATCTTCTGGAGTTTTTGGATGTTGCAACAGATAGCTTTGATCAGGGTAAACAGCTAGGATGTAGCTTTTCTTGATTTCAGTAAAGCATTTGACAAAGTCCCCCATACAAGACTGGGGTTGCAACTTAAAATTCATGGGATCAGGGGCAAGATTCTGGATTGGATAGAAACATGGCTTTCAGGACGCCAGCAAAGGGTTATATTGAATGAGTGCCAATCACAATGGAAGGAGGTTCTCAGTGGGGTTCCACAGGGCTCAGTCCTGGGCCCATTGCTTTTTATAATATTTGTGAATGCAATTGAGAACAGTATAGACAGCAAAGTCTTGAAATTTGCAGACGATCTAAAAGTTGTCAGGATTATTAGAGGAAAACATGATCAGGATGTTTTTCAATCAGATCTGGACAAGCTAGTTGAGTGGTCTGAAGCATGGCAGATGAAATTCAATTTGAGTAAATGTAAGATTATGCACGCTGGACGGGTTAGCAGTAAACATAGGTATGAAATGGGTGGGCAGAAAATGGAGCAGATTGAAAAGGAAAGAGATTTAGGTGTCGTGGTAAACAATAGACTATCAGCGTCAGACCAGGTTGTAGAAGCTAGGAAAAAGGCACTTAGAATGCTAGGGGCCATTAACAGAAATGTTTCCTACAAGAGTGAAAAGGTAATAACAAAACTGTATTGTGCATACGTTAGACCACATTTGGAGTATTGTGTACAAGCCTGGTCTCCAACAAATGAGAAAGATTGCTGGTAGTTAGAAAGAGTTCAAAAAAGGGCAACAAAAATGGTTAATTGTCTTGGTAGTTTACCTTATGAAGATAGATTAAAGAAATTGGGTATGTTTTCACTTAGATATAGAAGGCTAAGAGATCTAATTGAAGTCTTCAAATTTGTAAATAGTCAGCATTCTGGATATTTAAAGGGTATGTTTGAGTTCAATAGGGAAAATCGAGGTAGAGGTCATCAGCATAAACTCATTATGAAACAAAGTAGGACTAGGCTACGACAGTCATTTTTCAGTAGAAGGGTTGTAGGACATTGGAATATGCTACCAGGGGATGTCGCTGATGCAGTGACACTTGCTTCCTTCAAAATTAGATTAGATAAATACTTTACAGAGAAGGGATTAGTTCATAAGTACTCGTGGGATTAGCCTTCTTTTATGCAGGTAGAGTAAGGTGATTTGAAGGGGCGAGACTGGTGGAGGGGGGGAGGGGGTGGGTGGGTGGGGGTGGGGTGCAACCTCAGATGGGCCCAAGAGGCTCTTTGTTGCACTTTTCTTTTATGTCTTTGTCTTTATATTGTTTACATTCTGATAGCATGACAAGTCTCAGGTTAGGACATGTCTGGGTTACAGCACTTTACCCTATAGGCAGGAATTTAAGCATGGATATGAACAATATAAATATTTCAAACTGGCATAGTCAAGGAAAATAGTTTAAGCAAGGCACAGGCCTTGACAGACACCTGTATGTTTGTCAGGCAAAAAAGGTCTATATCACGGAGTCAGACTCAGCCATACAGCAATCACCACCGCACGCATTCACGGCCGTGACTTCACACGACAAGACACGGAAAGAGAGTGCTGTTTGTATCTACTTATTGTATCTATTTTAATCTGCCGTGGTATCTACCGTCAGAGAGTCCGAGCGAGATGGGAGAGAGAAGGCAAGATCAAGGCCGTATAAGAGAGGTAGATTCATTCGGGGATTTTAGCGCCCCAATCGCAACATTAGCGTGACGTCACTGGTGCGCTGGTCCGACTCGGCTGTCGCCGCACGCGGCTCGGTGCGGTGCGAATATTTCGAACGGGATACGAATAGTTGCGCCTAAGGTACCATCCTATTTAATATTACGTTAACCGCGGATAATTATCCATCCCTTAACTCATACTGAGGAGGGATGCGGTCATACGCTGCCCCGGTTTGTGTGAGGGGCGACTGGCGAGACGGTCATACACTGCACTGGTCTGACTGAGGAGTGAGACAGCTATACGCTTCCCCGGTCCGGCTGAGGGGGAGGGAGACGGTCATACTCTGCCCCGGTCTGGCTGAGGGCGAGTAGGCATACGCTGCAGGCCTGACTGTGTGGTGAGACGGCCATACGATGACCCGGTCCGGCTGAGGGGCGGGGGGGGGGAGACGGCCATACGCTGCCCCGGTCATGTGCTGAGTGGTGAGACGGCCATACGCTGCCCCGGTCTGGCTTAGGGGCGAGACGGGCATACGCCACTGAACTCTATAACAACTGGAAGGGACAAGGGTGCCTGAGAGTGGTCGCGGCCGGCCGCCACGCTGGAACGCCGGGCCGGGCGAGGGCAGGGCCTATTTTAACATGTTAACTGGGGGGGGGGCAAATGCCCCCCCAGTGAGCCGTTTTGCCCCCCCCCCCCCCCCCCCCCCAGTCAAGAAATGTTGCCCACCCTGATTTCAGTATTTCCATGTCATTTTTCGCTTGATAGGTATTCAATTAAAATAAAATATGCTTACCTGGTGATAAATGTATACAAATCCAATGAAAATGTCATGATATTCCTAAGTTTTAGTATTTCCCAGCCAAAATAAGTATCTTTACATTATTTCCGGAATATCTTGAATTTCAATATCCTTTGAACATCACCCATTGGCGGCAGAGTGGGGGAGAGGGGGGTGTTGTTGGATCAGGCACGTCGCCACACAATTTGGATTGGATGGGGGCAACTGCTGAGCCGATTGTGTTCAAATTTGGAGTGTGGTTAGGGATCTCTCAGTCGCCACATTCTCACAAGTCAGGGGTGGGGTGCTTCTGCACGTGCGCACGTGTGCACCACGTATTTGTATCTCAGAAACTACTTCCCTGATCGAGTTGAAATTCACCATACATTTCCTTTGCGTTCGCTCGTTCATCGCCAACTACGGCGCCTTACTGGTTCGGTAAAAACAGTTATGGAAGAAAAATGACGAATGACCTCAGGGTGAATAGATTTTAAATCGTGGAGGTCACAGGATACAAATACCACATGGATCTTTGCATTGGCGGATCCAGAACGGGTGGTTGGGGGGAGGAATTCCAAAAAGTGTCACACAATTATGAAAACGTATCGGATTTGGCTTGCTTATGCATTGCTAGCTGATTTAACCCGCGCCGTGCCGGGGGGGGGGGGGGGCGTTTAGACGCCCCCCTCCCACAAGTTTTTCAAGGATAGCGGAAATACGGCGGCGCACAGCGCCACCGTTTTTAGCATAGCTGTTCAAACGTCAATTGTCCACATTATGTTTAAAAAAATACCTCGGTTCATCTCAGGTCAGGTCACCAGACCAATTCACGTGACCCCAGCTCCAAAAAAGCTTGTGGTCACACCATAGCCACAGTTTTTGGCCGATAGACATCGTACTTACAGGATTTTATAAAGCCCTAGGTACCTACAATTCGTATATCTCGGATGTTTGATATCAGTGACCTAAGGTCGGGTCAATTTCGTGACCTACCCATTATAAGTCAATGGGGAAATATTCAAATGCTTCCTTTTCTAAGGATACGCACGATATCAGCCCAATTCCTTCTAGATAATGTTATCATAGGACATTCTTGAAGACCCAGGTGCAATTTTCGTTCAGTGACCCCTACAGGGTCAGCCGAGGTCATCCGAGGTCACCAACACTTTTGTGTCAATAACTATCGACCAAACAAAGATAGATAAGTGAAACTGCCACCAATGTGTTTGTCTCGTCGAGGCACGTCTTCCAATGTCCAGGATGACCTAATTGGGTCATCACTTGACCTTGACCTGAGGTCAAATATCTAAGTTGACCTAACCTGGTCACCATGAATATGATTCGAAGTGCCTTGACGAGACAAACACGATGACGCCAAAATTATTTCCTTATCATATTCAGGTAAAAAGTAATTTGTGAAAACTCTTTTGCTAAAACATAGTTTTTTACATTTGATGAGCTCTGGAGCCTAAGCTATTGATCTGAGCTGAAATCTGAGGAGGACACGTGGCGATCCGTGTCGATTGAATGTTTCAAGAGCTTTCCATTGTTTTTTTTTCGTTTGTTCCTAGCTAGCATAGTTCCTGTGATATCTGGAGGTTTCTGGAGTGAAGTCCTAAAAATGGAAAATTTGAACTTTGATGACCTCTGGTGACCTCAATATTGACCTGTTAAGAAAATGCCGAAATAGCTTCAAAATGCTTTTACACAAGCTTTCGAACGATGTTTTCGGGCTTGGTGTACGTCCCATAGGAGCCGAGTTCGAGGGGGGGGGGGGCGTCGAAACGCCCCCCCCCCCCCCTATGATCTCGAAAACCACGCAACGTAACAAGCAAAAAACGGTGTTAGATAGGTCGAGACAAGCTCTATGGAAAGTATATCGGTATTTGTTTTTAGGTCAGGTCAATATTGAGGTCACCAGAGGTGATCAAAGGTCAGATTTTACAGTTTTAGGACTTCGCTCCAGAAATCCCCAGATATCACATGAACTATGATAGTTAGGAACAAACGGAAAAGTAATGGAAAGCTCTTGAAAAATTCAATCGACGGGGTGTACTCAGATTTTAGCTCAGGTCAATAGTTTAGGCTCCAGAGGTCATCAAATGTCAAAAATGTTATTTTTTGGCAAAACTGTTTTTCACAAATAACTTTTTACCTAATAAAGATAAAGCATTACTTACGTTTGACGCCATCATGTTAGTCTCGTCAAGGCGCTTTGAATCATGTTAATGTTGACTAGGTTAGGTCAACTGAGAAATTTGATCACAGGTCAAGGTCAAGTGGTGACCCAATTAGATCATGTTGCATATTGGGGGACGTGTCTTGACGAGACAAACACATTGGTACCGTTTTCACTTCTCTATCGTCATTATGTCGATAGTTATTGACAAAACAGTGTTGGCGGTCACGAAATTGACCTGACCTTAGGTCACCGATATAAAAAAAAATCCGAGATAAACAAATTGTAGGTATCTATCATCTTATCAAATCCTGCAAGATTGAAACCGATCGGCCTAAAACTGTGGCTGCGGTACTACCGCAAACGTTTTGGAGGTGGGGTCATCACATGACCAGGTCTGGTGACCTGACCTGAGATGATCCGAGATCAAGAATTTGACATAATGCGGGTAGTTCATTTCCGAACAGGTATGCAAAAAAAAAACGGCGGCGTGCAGTGCCGCCATTTTTTGCGCTATCTGCGAAAAACCGGATGGGTGGGTGGATTTCCCTCCCCCCCTCCCTCCCCGTCCAGGGCGCGTGCTAAAGCTAACTTCCCTTAGTAAAAGTTGCTGAGATTTTCTTCTATATCAGGACATGTGTCAATCTTGCGCCGATTTCAGGCGGTTTGGGGGGGGGGCAATTGCCCATTTTGCCCAACCCTAGATCCGCCACTGGATCTTTGTATTTTGCAAAAGATGCGGGACTCTGGGGAAAATTGGGCAAAATTGGCCATTTCCTGTGGATTTATATGCATTTTCATGTTTCCCCAATGACTTATAATTGGGAAGTCACAAAATAGACTTCACCTTAGGTCACCGATATCAAAATCATCCGAAATAGCAGAATTGTAGGTGTTTGTAACCTGCTTAAATCCTGTGAGTATTCAACTGATCGGTCAAACAATGTGCTACGGCGGCACGACCTCACATTTTTTGGAGGTGGGATCACTAGACTTGACTTAGTGATGTGACCTGAGGAGACCCGAGGTAAACAAATTAACAGGATTTTGGCAATTGATAGGCAAGCAGTTGTATCAAAAATGGCGGCGCGAAATGGTGTCGTTTTCCGCTATTTCCAAAACAAATCTAAGGGGGATGGCATCCGCCCCCACTGGCGGATCCAGGGGCGGACATCAGGTGCAACCCCTCCCCCCCCACACACACAATAATCTGGAGGGGGGCATGCAATACAAGTATTCCCTCCCCCCCCCCTCCTGCGCGTTCCCTGCACTGACCGTGAAAAAACAATGATCTTAGGAGAAAACGTCATGAAAACGGAATTTTTTTCTTTTCTCAGGTGATTGAATTTGAAGTTTGTATATATCCCTTGCTTTCAATGATAGACAAAACAGCACACCTGATGCAATTCATCCAGCCCCGGTGACACGCGCCCCGCTGGGAGGGGGGGGGGGGGGGGGAAGAATTTTCCCCCTCCCGTA
The DNA here is from genome assembly GCA_036785665.1 of Chirona hameri. Lineage (NCBI taxonomy): Eukaryota > Metazoa > Arthropoda > Thecostraca > Balanomorpha > Balanidae > Chirona > Chirona hameri. The sequence continues at coordinate 87,977 of JAXIVJ010001412.1, forward strand.
TTTTCTCAATAACTTTAAAACTGTGATAGATATCAACGTGAAACTTGCAGTGCCTTATACTGCACCAATTATAAGTCTTCTTACTACATTTCAATGAAATTAATGTAGTATTTTGGGAGATAATAACGTTTTAATGACGTCATGTCATGCATTTTTGGTGGAAAAACAATAAATGTTGGGAAAATCGTAAAAATAGAGTTTCAAAGCAAATTGCAAATAAAAAACGTCAAAAGAAAGGAAATTACATTTTCTTCCAAATGGCTGTCTCGGATTTGTGATTTTTTTTGTTTACCCCCAAATTTTTTTATCGGAAAAATGTCCACAAAATAAATTTTTGTGAATTCGAAAAGTGAATTTCTTAAGCTCGAATACCAAAATCAAGTGACTGGCCCAAATCCGCGGAAGAAAAAAATGGGATACCTTTTGCCACAAAAAGGTGCCCCCAAAATTGGGGATACCTTTTTGCCCCCCCCCCAGTGGTTTTCCCTTAAAATAGGCCCTGGACGAGGGGTGGCGATGAGTATGAATGGAGGGGTCGGACGCGTTTGATTAAACCTGTCATAAGCTTCATGCTTGTAAATATGAATACATGTTGGGTGGATATTGGACGGATTGATTGTGCTTTACAGCTGTATAATTTGTATCGATTTTTGATTTATTTATGACATAGTGCTAAGTGCATACTCCGGTCCGATCATTTCTCTACACATCTGTGTTTGTCCCATGTCTGTGCAACTCGTGGTTGCCGAGATACTGGTCCGGGATTGCAACCCCAACAGCCCCGCTGTGTCCATCCGCGTTCGGTTCGGCGATCCAACATGACGGCCAGGCGCGACAGCCCGCGCCATACCCGGCTGCGCGGGCCGCCACCCTCTGGCATACGCTGCACCGGTCCGGCTGAGAAGCGAGACGGTCACACGCTGCCCCGGTCTGGCTAAGGGCGATAAATGGCATTGTTTTCGCTTCAACATGGGATTTTGAACTGAAATAGCAGTTTTGTAGCCCGTGTTGAGAAATCCTTATCTGCAACTTCTCTTGGCTGAAAAGACTCTCTAGCCGAAGATATTTGACTTTTTGGCGAAGGAATGTGGCGCATATATGATATACCGTACCGTCTGAGAGTGCCAGCACTGGTCTGAGCATGCGCAGACCAATAACGCACACCATAACATTAATAATTTACGACCTTCTGTCCTGAATTGGCGCGATGTAGGACCATTTTTGAAAAGAAAAAAAGAAACTGTATTAAAAATATAATAAAATCGTGTTCTGAAAATTTTCCGAAGGTGAACTATTTCCTTTAATGTTCAAGATATGCTTAAAAAAAACATTACAAAATATTCCAAAGCATAGACTTGCAACCTAACTATACCTAACTTACTATCTAATGGCTACTTCAAATTGCCGCTCGTCATCACCCGTCAAAAAAAACGCAAAACACTCGAAAGCGCAGCTGCGGCGACGGAGCTGGCCACGACTGGACCAGAGCACCAGTGACGTCATCGATAATCTTGCCGCTCGGCAGCCGATACACGGCGAATCCCGGGATGACACCCCCCTGAACTCGCAAACGGTGTGAACCTGAACAGTGTATAGTGCCCTGGGTGTGAACTTTTTTTCCCTTTTGGCCAAGATCCACTGAACTCTACAACATGGAACGCGCATTGTCCGGAAGACTGAGGCCGGGCCTGTTCACGGGGTCTGCGGCCGCCGCGGCCAAGAGGCGAAGCTTAATTTGAACAACTTTGAACACTTTTGCATTCCGATAAATGGCGCGTGTAGCGTTCGCAACGAATAGGCAATTTCATGACAACCCTCAATGTTTTTTCAAAACCACTCAACTACATGAATATCTACGAGTCACTACGAGTTGCCATTTTTGGTCAAACAACCGCCAGTGAGCTGCGATATCAATGAAACAGTGCGCAACCTTTGTCGGACGCGCGCCATTTATGTCGAAGTTCTTTTGCGGCTGCTCCCCGAGCAACCGCAGAGAGTAGAGTCTCTCTTCCCGGATCTCCTCTTTCGTGATTGGCTGACGATTAAGCCCCGCCCTTTTGGCCGTGGGAGCCGCGGCGGCCGCAGACCCTGTGAACAGGCCTAGATGGATGAATGTAGCCAAAGTGAAAAAGTCACTAGTTGAAGACAAAACCTTAACACTTTTGCACTATTTTCTCAATGGTGGAGGAAAAAGTGCATATTTTCTCAAGTTCGATTCTGTATTTAGCGAAATGTTTTTCCAAAATGAGCTTAAAATTCTTTAGATCTAATGACTTCTTTCGGTGGAGAAGCTTCCAGATTGGAACACGTCATGTAACAACAGCAACATTTCAACGAGCTTGCTTCGTGGATGCAGTCTCGCGAAGGTCGCTGAGATCTTGCTTGTGTTTGTGCGTGTATTTCAACTTTAAAAATTAACTTAAGGTAGTCATTAAACCCTTGGTGTTTTTTTTTAGACTTTTCAATTCCAGCCTTGTTCTCCAATATTTACCTATAAACAGGCAGGTATGTATCAATCCCATCTCATCTTGAAAGTGTCATAAATGTGTCAGTGTGGGTGTCCTGGGCCTAAGAGGCCATACGCCCTAGTCCATCAACAAGGCCCTATATACTAGGTAGACCCGTCCTGGGTAGGCAGTGAATGGGGGTGACGTCAGAGGCACATGACGTCACACGCTCCCTATTCAAATAGTGTTAAATTGGCCTACTTTCACATCCTATGATTTGAATACCTTAGGTGCCAGTGGGATGAATTAAGCACTAAATGATAGATTAAAATGTCCTCTACAGCTCGCTTTTCATCATTATCTCCTAAATTGCAAGGGTGAGCCGCTAGGCGATGTCAAACCGAGGTATGCAAAAAGTGGGCGGTCCATGCCCATATATGGTCTAGGCCCGCCCCTGTACACAAACATGGCGGCTGTGCCGGTCTCAAACGCTCCCGATTCGGCCACACCATTGGTGGAAACTGTAACTGTGACGTCATTGGAACGTGACGTCATTGGACAGGGTGGACACGTTATGGAGATAGGCATGACACCCCCCTGGTCCATCAACAACAACAACCTGTGACCGGGAGTCTGGGGGCTGTCACCCCCCCCCCCCTGGTAGGTCTGCAGGGAGTGGAGTGTTCTAAACGTGGGTCCCGTCCCAGTATGCACAACGTGGCAGGAACTTGACAAGATATTTGGGGCAGCCCAAATCCTGCCCCAAATGGGACAGCAAGCTGCCCCATTTGGGGCAGGATTTTCTGGATAAAATTTCGTTCCTCGTTCAGCAAATACTGTTGACCAGGGGGGTCATCTTCAAGATCACATTTTATCTAGTGTGAATTCCCTGACAAGATCTTGTCGAAACTTGCCACAGTTTGCATACTGATGTGGGTCTGTGACTGTAATGGCTGTAAAGGTTAGGTCAGGTTTGATTATGTTATTACTATTGTTTCCTCCCAACAGGTCATTTGTGCCATACATGGGTATCAGATTTGGAATCAGGATATAAAAAAACTAGAAACTGACAAATGTATCCATTGTCAAATGACATCAACTGTGATGCAGGTGGATTGTGCTGCCACATCACAGGCCGTGATTTTACTCTGTCTTTTATATAATTGTATCCAAATCTAGCAGATTATTGACGAGTGTTACCAGTTGTTACCAGATACTGCTGAGGGGTGGCGCCAGCTGTGTGTGTTTTATTTTCTATAGCCTGTGTGTGTACTTTTATATTCATCTGATCTTATTGTGTGTTATATACTGAGTGTCTTTTTAACGTGTCTCTACTTAAAGGAAATAGTTCACCTTGGAATTTTTTTACCAAACATGATTTGATTATATTTTTTAATACAATTTCTTTTTATATTGTCAAAAATGGCCTTATATCATGCCGATTCAAGACAGAAGGCCGTAAATTTGTATTGTTTATCAAAACTATATGCATACTCTCTGAGCCAGAGTCCTGATGTCATGTGAATGTAAAAAAATGGTTCAGCCAATCAGATTCAAAAGTAAGTCGCATAAGGATAGACTCGCATTGGAGATGTGCCAACCGGTGGCCGGCGGTTTGCTTGCTAGCACTAGCTGCAAGCTGATTGGCTGATGGTATAGCCTCTGCCCAGGCTAGAACCAGTACAACATTATTTCGCCAGCACCGCATTCCTTCGCCAAAAAAAATATATATATTCGGCTGGAGTCTTTTTCGGTGAAGAAAACTTGCAGATAGGGGTTTCCCAACACAGGCTTCAAAACTGCTATCTCAGTTTAAAACTAATGTTGAAGGTGAACTATTTCCTTTAACCCTGACCTGACACTCAGAATAACCATTTTAAAATGGGGTGTTTTAATTGTTTTATACAATACAAAGGTCATCCTCAGCCTTCAAAGTGCTGATATTGCTGTGCTGGATGCCTTCTGGCAGGGTGTTGTTGGCTTAAAGATAATTTTTCACCTTTGTATTGGTTTTGAACTGAGATATCCATTATCTTTGGTTGTTATTTGAAATGTTGAAAATACTTAGGTCATTTTCCCCAAAACCTAGTCGTTTTTAAGCAATTTAATTTATAATTTTGCAGAATGGGGTCTAGGCTAGTGCCGCCACTGATTGGCTGACAGCCACTTTGTCAGCCAATCAGCATTGGTAAAAAAATAACGTCATCATCCCAAATATTAAAAAAAAAACGTAATTTGTATAAAGTTAAGTGACTTTTCAAGAGAGAAAAATATCACCATCGTTTTCAAGCAGCACTTACTTCATATGTTTGGCTACAACCAGTGTATATTTGATAACTTTCAGAAAGGTGAAATATTCCCTTGAAGGTTATTTGTTACATACACTCCAAGGTCTTTTTCAACTGAAGTTATATTTAGTGTTCTTCGAAAACTGTTAGTTTCTTTCATTACATATGCTGCATTACTGTTTGATGATTTACAATGCATGATTTGACACTTCAGAGAATTGGTTCAGAGGAGGATGCTCTGACCCGATAGAAAATGCAATGGTTGGGTTTCCAAATTGTACAGCTTGAGCTCACTGTTCTACCATCTTCTGGCCTCCATGTGGGAGGGTAATGTGGGTGGTGTTCGCATGCAATACTTGTCCATTTGATGAATATCTGGATAATTTTGTTTATCGAATAGGTACTGTGATTTCAGGTTGGTGGTGGCAAAATGCCTGACCTCCAGAAGCTGCCATTGGAAAGTGCCTTGGAAGACACCCCAGAGGTATGTGTGTGTGTGTGTGTGTGTGTGTGTGTGTGTGTGTGTGTGTGTGTGTGTGTGTGTGTGTGTGTGTGTGTGTGTGTGTGTGTGTGTGTGTGTGTGTGTGTGCGTGTGCGTGTGCGTGTGCGTGTGCGTGTGCGTGTGCGTGTGCGTGTGCGTGTGCGTGTGCGTGTGCGTGTGCGTGTGCGTGTGCGTGTGCGTGTGCGTGTGCGTGTGCGTGTGCGTGTGCGTGTGCGTGTGCGTGTGCGTGTGCGTGTGCGTGTGCGTGTGCGTGTGCGTGTGCGTGTGCGTGTGCGTGTGCGTGTGCGTGTGCGTGTGCGTGTGCGCGTGCGCGTGCGTGCGCGTGCGCGTGCGCGCGCGCGCGCGTGTGTGTGTGTGTGCGTGCGGCTCATGTTCATCTCATGTGTGGTGGACTCGTTTGTTTTGTGTTTGATATCTGCATCTGACATAAAATGTTTTGCCATTTTTGTTCTTTTATTTATCAATAGAGTTTATATTTTGTGCCTATGGATGTAGTGGTTTAAATTTGGTAGATTCAAAATGTGCATTCATATTTAGATTGGTATAATTGAACCCCCAGTTTGCACATGATCATCTAAATTAGCTACTCTTGTACATAGGTGGGCACCGGTCCGTTACTCCGTTACTAACGAAGTTACTTTTTTGAGTAACGGACTTGTTATAAAAAAAATACAGTAACGAACCGAGTAACGGAAGTTACTTTTGTGGTCCGTTACACCGTTACTTTATTCCTATACTTGTTTCTCTGCACGCCCAGGTTTATTCGCACCAGCACATTCAATGCCTTACACACGTAAAACAATCGAATGTCATATAGCGTTAAGGGCTGCCAAATATCGTACCTGTTGGGCTGTTGCTTAATGCGGCGCAATGCGCAATGACTGTGATAAAGGTAGCTGTCTCCCGATCCCGATCTACAATAACGAAATTTGTAGGGTAGCGAGGTTCTGTAAGGAACTCTGTTTTGCGAAATTTGCATGCCCCTAGGTCAATATATTCGAGGTCAAATGGGGTCAAATATGCAACAACAAAAAAGTACTTTTCTCCAGAAACCCCAAAATATCTCGAGAACTATGATAGTTAGGAACAAACGTTATAAGCAATCGAAAGCGCTTGAAATATGCAATCGCCATGGTGTCGTCAAATCTTAGCTCAGGTCAATAGTTTAGGCTCCCGAGGTGATCAAAGGTCAAAAAGGCTATTTATGGCAACACAGTTTTTCGCAAATAACGTTTTACCTAATAAAGATAAGGCAATCATGTTTACGCCATCGTGTTCGTCTCGCCAAGGCGCTTCAAAATATATGCATGTTGACCCGGTTAGGTCAACTTAGAAATTTGACCTCAGGTCAAGGTCAGGTGGTAACCCAAGATGGTCATGCTGCATATTGGGACACGACGTGTCTCGACGAGACAAACACATTGGTACCGGTTTCACTTCTATCTTCATGCTGTCGGAATTGATATCACTTCGTTTTGCAAAAGTAACTGAGTAACGGAGTAACTGTAACTTCCGTTACATTTTTGACTATGTAACGAGTCACGAGTTACTTTTTTGGAGTAACGGAGTAACGAGTAACGAAGTTACATTTTGAAGTAACGGTGCCCACCTATGCTCTTGTATAAGAGAAGCATGGAGACAGAAAATGTGATATGTTTTGATTGTTGGTAATTTTGTGTGAACTATTTTGAGTTCTGAGGGCAATATGATAAACCAATCTGAGTCCACCAGTGTAGCTCAGTTGGGAAAGAGCTAGGCTTACAATCCAACTCATCCTGGCAAGTTGAGTTCGGGACGTTCCTGTGCTCGCTGTTTGCTCCTGTTGGGGATGAACTATGGCCAGTGGCAGCAGCCGAGTTCAAGATCAGCTGAAGCCAGTGGGTCGGGCGGACCGTCCTCAGGCATAAGGAGACATACACATTTTGTCACTAAATTCTGCCGATGACCGAGAATTGCGCGATGGGATGGTTGGGTCAGGGCCCGCGCAAAAGTTTTGATTAGCGTGGGCAGTGTTGGATTTGTCATTTAGTAAAAATCCATACGTGGAGAGTAAAATTGTATTGTCAGGCAAGTTAAGATTTTCATTTTTGTTTTAATTATTTTACTTTGAAAGTAAAGAATCATGATTTGTAATAGATATTAAATCCTTGTAAGGAAAATTGAATTATATTTGAACTACAATGTCGGCAAGATCAGGCGAAAAGAGAGCATATTTCCTGAACAAATATGAAGAGAGCAAAATTCTTTGGACCCAGAAAGTCCAGAAAATGGCAAAATTCCAAGACTGAGCGTGGGTCCAGTGGCCATTCTTATATGATAAAAACAAAATCGAGCCGTGGCCAGTGATGGCCTACGCTACGGAATTACGCTACGGAATTACGCTACGGAATTACGCTACGCTACGTATGGTTTTTAGGCCAAAACTACGCTACCGAATTACATTACGTTATATTTTGCTACGTTACCGATTACGCTATTTGTCGTTAAACGTAGCTTAGAATATATCGCACTACGATACCAAAGATACCAGGAAAATCAACAGTATGTAACGGTGATTTTTTGGTTCATCCACATTTCTAACTGTCTTATCAACCATCCGTCATGTATTTATTTCGTTAAAATGTTTTATGGATGCTTTTACGCGTATAATTCGATAGTGATAGTCATTTTACCACCTGACTTCATTTACGTGAAGTTAGTTTCAAGTTCAGGTCAAGTTCAGGTCACTGAAGGTCAAAATTTGAAATGGATAAATCTAAATGAAAAAGGCATGTTTCTATATCAGTTTTGTCTCAAATACAGTGCTGGGATTTATTTGTCTGTATCTGCTCAATAAAAGCTAAAAAAACGCAATTTCTAAATATGACCTCATTATTTACCCATACTTTATATATGCCATGTCAGTCAATTTTATTTTATTTTTATTTTGGGGGTCAAAAACCAAAATGTTCGAAATTTCGAGATAGCTGGTTTGTAGCCCTTTCAATTTTCTACCTTTTAGCGTTTTTCGATTACATTTTGCTTCAAATGTGGCATTTGTACGGCCTGGCAAAATTTAGCTGATTTTTGTGTCAAAATCGTGTGTAGTGACGTCACTAAATTCACTATATCTCGAAAGTTGTCTGACGAAATTGCTGCATTTTTGCACAAAAGGTGTACAAATGATGCCCAGAAAGGTACTGAAAGTTTGGCGTCGATACCTGCATTAGTTTTTTTTATAGATATTCTCAATATTCCTCAGGGGGAGGGGGGCTAAAAAAGCCCACCCCCAGTGACTCGCGGGTTAACTTGTCCGCCCCCGTAGCTCAGACGGGACAAGCTCTGCTTAGCGCGGAACCTGACCTCGAAAATGTGTTCACTCGAATGATTCGCACTTAATTTGTAAAAGAGTATTTCAAACTGAAACAGAATGTCGAGAACTTCTTTTATGATACTGCAAATTCGGTGACAAAATCTACGAGTTTGATGAAAACAAAGTTAAACGTAAAATAAGCCGTAAAAGTCTAGGCATTATACAAACTCAAAGAATACCACACTGCTAAAAAAAATATCACACCGCTTTTGCTACACAACATTCCTTGGATTTTCAAAACTTTTGTGACAAACAGTATCCACGTCTCAACTGAGAAGCAATATTTGCACACCTTCGGCTGAGACGCCAGTCAACGGCGAGTTGAATCAATCATATATGGCGCGTTAATTGCAGGGAAACGGTAATCTAACCACCGATCCATAAGACGTTAGAATTTAACAATAAGGTTACTCTGAGCTATATAGGATACCAATGAGATACCCATTACCATCAGCAACATATGGTCTGCAGGACAGCGCCATGAATGTGTGGTGGGAGGGACAAACCAAAGGCAAGGGACCCATTTGAGAAAAAGAATTCCCTGCCATTTTCGTAGGTGCCTTGTCAAAAATTTCCTCGAATGCCTTTTTAGGAATAAGTTGTGGTTTTAGAAGTCTCATCTGAAATATCCCATGAACAGCTTTCCCGGTTATTGTCGTAGGGGCCTATGTGGAATATATATCGGTTGTCTTCTTAGGGGAATCTTGGAGCTTGTCTCGGCTGTCTTTTCGCGGCCTTCTTGGTGCTTGTGTCGGTCATCTTTTTAGGGGATATTTGGAGCTTGGGTTGTTTTAGGGTCTTCTTGAAGTTTGCTTCAATTTTCTTTTAAGGGTCTCCTTGGAACTTGATACGCTTATCTTTTTAGGTGCCTCCTCGAACATCAAATGGTTGTTATTTCAAGGAGCGATTCAAAACTCATTCCAATTGTCTATTTATTTAGGAACTTCTCAGTATTTATGTATATTTGCAAGGGTATATTGTTTTGTTTTTATGTTTTTATGTGGCCCTTTGTTTTTATGTGGCCTCCTTAACCCGCGACTTACTGGGGGGGGGAGGGAGGGAGGGAGGGAGGGAGGGAGGGAGGGAGGGAGGGAGGGAGGGAGGGAGGGAGGGAGGGAGGGAGGGAGGGAGGGAGGGAGGGAGGGAGGGAGGGAGGGAGGGAGGGAGGGAGGGAGGGAGGGAGGGAGGGAGGGAGGGAGGGAGGGAGGGAGGGAGGGAGGGAGGGAGGGGAGGGGAGGGGAGGGGAGGGGAGGGGAGGGGAGGAGGGAGGGGGTATTCCCCCTCCCGTTATTTTGCAATAACTCTTAAACCAACACGAATATCGTCACCAAACTTGCAGTACCTTCTCTCACATAATTTCTACACACGTTGGCCAAAGGAAAAATATGAGGTTATGATAGGTCAACCGGGAATGACGTCAGAGTAACGTCATGTTCTTCGGTTTTTTGTTGAAAAATATGGTTTGCGGAAAACGCTGTCAAAGGTACAATGTTTGAGATAAATTAAATTGTCTTAAATCAAATTACTCACAATAGACCGGGCTATAAAACGCAATCTCGGATTTTTTATATATTTTTTCTCTAATTTTTTTGAGAAATCCAAATAATCTTGTTTGTTTTTACAAAATTTTCAAAAAAAACAGAATTATCCCAAAACCGGAATATATATGATCGATACGTGTTCGGTGAATATGTGTACAACATTTGAAGTCGATATCTTCCAAAATGACTGACTTATGACCTTTAAATGACAAAAAATCGACCACCTCTCACAGCATTACTATGCATAAAAATGCATTTCCGTTTTTGCTTTTTACTTCTATTTATATGAAACAAACAATGTTCTAAGGTCATTTTTCGCGTTCTAGACGAAAAACAAACGCATACACATGTGTTACAACGCCTAATGACCGTAATCTGCAGTTTGACCTCGTGACCTCGGATGACCTTGACCTGACCCAAGGTCATAAACAGCTTAGAATGGTACTTAGAAGTGTCAGACACACGAATCATACCGATTTATCGGCTGCTTATAGTTTAATATAGCAATTTTGCGTGACAATTCCATCCATCGAGACCTTTTGACACGGTCAAACATTTTGTGCTTGACCTGACCTGTGACGTCATCGGTGACCCCGAGGTCAACAATATTATGTTTCCTTCGATAAATTTCCCAGGGCTATCGAATGCCGTTTGAATTTTTACAATCGGTCCAGTAGTTCCGAAGATCCGAGGGGGGCAAAAAATTGTCCCCCCCCCCCCGTAGGTCGCGTTATGGAATATACCTCAGTAACTCGCGGGTTAAGTCCGGGAGCGCAATATTTTCCTGCCCATGCCCCACCACCTGACGTTATGCTACGAAATACCTTGCGTAGCAGTTACGTTATTGGATTATTTTCGGTAGTACGCTACGAAATACTTCAATTACGCTACGGAACGATTTCTTGAGCTATGTGTTACCAAAAAACATACCGTAGCGTAACGTAGGCCATCACTGGCCGTGGCTCGATTAAAAAAAAATTGCCTCAAGACCTGGCGCGGGAGATGTTTATCGTCGAAACAGCGCCTCGGAAATGCAGCAGAAAAGCCAAATAATATTTAGGTATTGTACTGCCCAAACACTGCCCAAACATAACCAATTTCCAGTCCTGGGCCATTCTAAAAAAACGAGTCACGGCTCGATTTGAGAAGAAAAAAATAAGAATGGCCTCTGATCTCGGAAATCCATCCAATCAAAACATTCGGACTAAATTTACCGGTAAGGCGCCGTAGTTGGCGATGAACGAGCGAGCGCGAATGCAATGTATGGTGAATTTCAACTCGATCGGGCAAGTGGTTTCTGAGGTACAAAAAGGGTGCGCACGTGCAGAAGTACCCACCTTTGACTTGTGGGGAAGTGGAGGCTGAGAGGTCCCTAACCACACACCAAATTTGAACACAATCTGGTCAGCCGTCCAGAGATATAGAATAGGGATGTGCACGTGCGCAGGTGCAAAGCCATCCCATCCCACCCCTGACTTGTGGAAAGGCGGCGGCTGAGAGGTCCCTAACCACACACCAAATTTAAACACAATCGGGGTAGCCGTTCCTGAGATATAGAATAGGGTGTGCACGTGCGCACGTGCAGTCACCCCACCCCTGAGTTGTGTAAAAGTGGCGGCTGAGGGGTCCCTAACCACACACGAAATTTGCCCATAATCTGCCCAGCCGTTGCGGAGTTATTGCGAGAAAATACTTTTCAACACCCCTCACGCGCCACGCGCAGTGGTAGTCGCCCACATGAGTCGGCACTGGTCTCAAACAGGGTAGGTTAGATGGGGCTGCTAAGCAAAGAAGTCCGCTTGTCAATCGGACGTGCGGTTGCAGAGATATGAGCTCAAAGGCGTCGCCACGGGCCGGGCCGGGCCGCTCATAATCAGATTTGTCCCATACACCACGGAAGAACGAGCGAGCGCTTCGCGCTCGCTCGTAATGAAAACAGTCTGTTGCTTGGCATTCTGAACTCGTCACCAAACACGAGCAAGGCCCGTGTGTTTCATAAAATGATCCTTCTATTATATCTCTTCATAAAATCGAGTAACGGATGTAGGACCCCACGAGATTTCGAGACGAAATTCATGGTACAGGAATACATACATATGCCACTCCACGGCAGGTGGTCTCTCTCCTAGCTAGTCACCAACTGACCTCAGGTTGACCTCAGGTTGACCTCCGGTTGACCTCCGGTTGACCTCAGGTTGACTTCAGATTGACCTCAGGTTGGCCTCAGGTTGACCTCATGTTGACCTCATGTTGACCTCATTTTGACCTCATGTTGACCTCATGTAGACCTCAGGTTGACCTCAGGTTGGCCTCGGGTTGACCTCGGGTGTCTGTCAGCCATTGCGTGACATCACATCACTTCCTAGGCCGCCAAACGGGTGTCATTAAGTGGCGAGCCAATCATCTAACGCATTCGGCCACGAGCACGGCAATATTTCATCTCGTTTATTTTCGTGGTTCATTATTATTATTCAACGTTTGGCCAGCTAATATTTCTCTTGCATGTTGGGTCTAACCGTCTTCGTCTAGTGTTTTTCGTCCTCGTCTCTTTTTTACTTTGTTTCGCTCTTACTCGTACCACTTCTTTATCGTATGAGCACAAGCATGTGCACGTTGTTTGTGTCGGTACCGCTTGATGTATTCAGCAATACCATTAGCGTGGACACTGGCAACGAACATGAACATCGAGAAATGGGTTTCCGAATTAAATAAGTTTTCGTTTTAGCAGTTTGATGACATCCTATATTTGCCTGCAACTCTGCGTAAAATGCACCCGAGATAAAGTATTTTGTATGACCGCACATGTCGGGTTTCTCTGCATTGAAATGGCCGCCAGGATTGTGATTGGAAACCCGTGGCTGCTTTTGCCACTGCTGAATTTCGCCGTCGCCAATGCGAGTGGCCGACTCAGGAGACGTCACTAGGCCGAGTTCAGTGCCACGTAGCGTACTGCCGCCGCACCCCGGTCCCAGGTACACGTACACACAGCGTGGGTCCCCGGTACACGTACACACAGCGTGGGTCACCATACACATACACACAGTGTGGGTCCCCGGTACACGTACACACAGCGTGGGTCACCATACACATACACACAGCGTGGGTCACCATACACATACACACAGCGTGGGTCCCCGGTACACGTACACACAGCGTGGGTCCCCGGTACACGTACACACAGCGTGGGTCCCCGGTACACGTACACACAGCGTGGGTCACCATACACATACACACAGCGTGGGTCACCATACACATACACACAGCGTGGGTCCCATGTACACGTACACACAGCGTGGGTCCCCGGTACACGTACACACAGCGTGGGTCCCCGGTACACGTACACACAGCGTGGGTCCCCGGTACACGTACACACAGCGTGGGTCCCCGGTACACGTACACACAGCGTGGGTCCCCGGTACACGTACACACAGCGTGGGTCCCCGGTACACGTACACACAGCGTGGGTCCCCGGTACACGTACACACAGCGTGGGTCCCCGGTACACGTACACACAGCGTGGGTCCCCGGTACACGTACACACAGCGTGGGTCCCCGGTACACGTACACACAGCGTGGGTCCCCGGTACACGTACACACAGCGTGGGTCCCCGGTACACGTACACACAGCGTGGGTCCCCGGTACACGTACACACAGCGTGGGTCCCCGGTACACGTACACACAGCGTGGGTCCCCGGTACACGTACACACAGCGTGGGTCCCCGGTACACGTACACACAGCGTGGGTCCCAGGTACACGTACACACAGCGTGGGTCCCCGGTACACGTACACACAGCGTGGGTCCCCGGTACACGTACACACAGCGTGGGTCCCAGGTACACGTACACACAGCGTGGGTCCCCGGTACACGTACACACAGCGTGGGTCCCCGGTACACGTACACACAGCGTGGGTCACCATACACATACACACAGCGTGGGTCCCCGGTACACGTACACACAGCGTGGGTCCCCGGTACACGTACACACAGCGTGGGTCCCAGGTACACGTACACACAGCGTGGGTCCCCGGTACACGTACACACAGCGTGGGTCCCCGGTACACGTACACACAGCGTGGGTCACCATACACATACACACAGCGTGGGTCACCATACACATACACACAGCGTGGGTCCCCGGTACACGTACACACAGCGTGGGTCCCCGGTACACGTACACACAGCGTGGGTCACCATACACATACACACAGTGTGGGTCCCCGGTACACGTACACACAGCGTGGGTCCCCGGTACACGTACACACAGCGTGGGTCCCAGGTACACGTACACACAGCGTGGGTCCCCGGTACACGTACACACAGCGTGGGTCCCCGGTACACGTACACACAGTGTGGGTCCCCGGTACACGTACACACAGCGTGGGTCACCATACACATACACACAGTGTGGGTCCCCGGTACACGTACACACAGCGTGGGTCCCCGGTACACGTACACACAGCGTGGGTCCCAGGTACACGTACACACAGCGTGGGTCCCCGGTACACGTACACACAGCGTGGGTCCCCGGTACACGTACACACAGTGTGGGTCCCCGGTACACGTACACACAGCGTGGGTCACCATACACATACACACAGTGTGGGTCCCCGGTACACGTACACACAGCGTGGGTCACCATACACATACACACAGTGTGGGTCCCCGGTACACGTACACACAGCGTGGGTCCCCGGTACACGTACACACAGCGTGGGTCACCATACACATACACACAGCGTGGGTCCCCGGTACACGTACACACAGCGTGGGTCCCCGGTACACGTACACACAGCGTGGGTCACCATACACATACACACAGCGTGGGTCACCATACACATACACACAGCGTGGGTCCCCGGTACACGTACACACAGCGTGGGTCCCCGGTACACGTACACACAGCGTGGGTCACCATACACATACACACAGCGTGGGTCCCCGGTACACATACACACAGCGTGGGTCACCATACACATACACACAGCGTGGGTCACCATACACATACACACAGCGTGGGTCACCATACACATACACACAGTGTGGGTCCCATGTACACGTACACACAGCGTGGGTCCCCGGTACACGTACACACAGCGTGGGTCCCCGGTACACGTACACACAGCGTGGGTCCCCGGTACACGTACACACAGCGTGGGTCACCATACACATACACACAGCGTGGGTCCCCGGTACACGTACACACAGCGTGGGTCACCATACACATACACACAGCGTGGGTCACCATACACATACACACAGCGTGGGTCCCCGGTACACATACACACAGCGTGGGTCACCATACACATACACACAGCGTGGGTCACCATACACATACACACAGCGTGGGTCACCATACACATACACACAGTGTGG
The DNA here is from genome assembly GCA_036785665.1 of Chirona hameri. Classification (NCBI taxonomy): domain Eukaryota; kingdom Metazoa; phylum Arthropoda; class Thecostraca; order Balanomorpha; family Balanidae; genus Chirona; species Chirona hameri. Next base: position 103,483 of record JAXIVJ010001412.1, read on the forward strand.
GTCCCATGTACACGTACACACAGCGTGGGTCCCCGGTACACGTACACACAGCGTGGGTCCCCGGTACACGTACACACAGCGTGGGTCACCATACACATACACACAGTGTGGGTCCCATGTACACGTACACACAGCGTGGGTCCCCGGTACACGTACACACAGCGTGGGTCCCCGGTACACGTACACACAGCGTGGGTCACCATACACATACACACAGTGTGGGTCCCATGTACACGTACACACAGCGTGGGTCCCCGGTACACGTACACACAGCGTGGGTCACCATACACATACACACAGCGTGGGTCACCATACACATACACACAGCGTGGGTCCCCGGTACACGTACACACAGCGTGGGTCACCATACACATACACACAGCGTGGGTCACCATACACATACACACAGCGTGGGTCACCATACACATACACACAGTGTGGGTCCCCGGTACACGTACACACAGCGTGGGTCACCATACACATACACACAGCGTGGGTCACCATACACATACACACAGCGTGGGTCCCCGGTACACGTACACACAGCGTGGGTCACCATACACATACACACAGCGTGGGTCACCATACACATACACACAGTGTGGGTCCCCGGTACACGTACACACAGCGTGGGTCACCATACACATACACACAGCGTGGGTCACCATACACATACACACAGCGTGGGTCCCCGGTACACGTACACACAGCGTGGGTCCCCGGTACACGTACACACAGCGTGGGTCACCATACACATACACACAGCGTGGGTCCCCGGTACACATACACACAGCGTGGGTCACCATACACATACACACAGCGTGGGTCACCATACACATACACACAGTGTGGGTCACCATACACATACACACAGCGTGGGTCCCATGTACACGTACACACAGCGTGGGTCCCCGGTACACGTACACACAGCGTGGGTCCCCGGTACACGTACACACAGCGTGGGTCCCCGGTACACGTACACACAGCGTGGGTCCCCGGTACACGTACACACAGTGTGGGTCCCCGGTACACGTACACACAGCGTGGGTCCCCGGTACACGTACACACAGCGTGGGTCCCCGGTACACGTACACACAGCGTGGGTCACCATACACATACACACAGCGTGGGTCACCATACGCGTACACACAGCGTGGGTCACCATGCACATACACACAGCGTGGGTCCCCGGTACACGTACACACAGCGTGGGTCCCCGGTACACGTACACACAGCGTGGGTCCCCGGTACACGTACACACAGCGTGGGTCACCATACACATACACACAGCGTGGGTCACCATACACATACACACAGGGTGGGTCACCATACACGTACACACAGCGTGGGTCTGTTTGACGTATGCCATCCCAGCTCGCACCCTTCACTCCCGAGCGTGGTGTGAGACTTGGTCTGAGTGACGCATCATTTGGTGTGACTTGGGTCGGTTGTAGCCACACCTAGAGGTGCACAGTGCACACGGTTTAAAAAATGCAACCGCAACCGCCCGTAACCGTAAGGCTAAAATCCGTAACCGCAGCAAAGGAGTTTTGTAACCGCCTGTAACCGCATGTACCAATAACGGTTTTTTTCTTTTCAGAACTTAACACGTGCATGTTTAGCTTGTTCAATAACGGTGTCATTTTTAGCATCACAAGTCATAACTGGAAAAAGTGAATTGGTGAAATAGGTAAAATGCATAGAGACTGAAGAGCTTCAGAACGCAACAACACAAATAGGTACTCACAAAAATGTGATTACGAGCGAGCCGCGCCGTCCTTCCGTGGTGTATGGGAAAAATCTGATTATGAGCGACCCGGCCCGGCCCGTGGCGACGCTTTTGAGAAGCTCATATCTCTGCAACCGCACGTCCGATTGACAAGCGTACTTCTTTGCTGAGCAGCCCCATCTAACCTACCCTGTTTGAGACTAGTGGCGACGCATGTGGGTGACTACCACTGCGCGTGGCGCGTGCCGCGTGAGGGGTGTTGAAAAGTATTTTCTCGCAATAACTCCGCAACGGCTGGGCAGATTATGTGCAAATTTCGATTGTGTTCGAATTTGGTGTGTGGTTAGTGACTTCTCATCCGCCAGTTTCCCACAGGTCAGGGGTGGGTGCCTGTGCACGTGCGCACGTGGACACCCCTATTATATATATCTGGAACGGCTGAGCCGATTGTGTTCAAATTTGGTGTGTGGTTAGAGACCTCTCAGCCCCCACTTTCCCACAAGTCAAAGGTAGGTGCCTCTGCACGTGCGCACGTGTGCACGTGCGCATCCTTTTTGGATCTCAGAAACTACTTGCCCGATCGAGTTGAAATTCCCCATACATTTCCTTCGCGCTCGCTCGTTCATCTATTTATTTCACTTCGTGAGGCATATCCGCTGCATGCAACGGCTATTACATGACTCGAGTCAAAACACGCTATAATTATTGGGCTTGGGTGACGCAACACTCATTCTTCATGTAGGTACACATCACAGAGCACACAGAACATATCACAACACAATTTCTCATAAACGAGTGCAGTGAGTCATAAAACTAAGTATCACGCTCACGCTCCATCAGGTACTCTTTGAGCTCGCGTTTAAAACTAGCGAAATTCAAACAACGCAGCTCAGACGGCAGCTCGTTGTACTCAGCGACAGCCCCGCACAAATAGCGACGCCTCCCAGACTCATTCTCCCTGACTCAGTCATCGCCAACTACGGCGCCTTACTGGTAATAATCTTGGTAACATAACTTTCGTGTAGCTTTCATGCCGTTGCCCGCGTAGTTTCTGTGTTGATGCCTTTTCGATTGAACGGAAATTATAGATTTAATGTGTGGCAGAATTCTCTTTTCTGCAAGGTCGACGCAATGTCGTCTTTATTGTTTATATTTTAACGTCAAATTCAGCCGCGGAATATAATCACCGCAACCGTAACCTCGCGCAACCGTAACCGCCCGTAACCGTGACCTTGAGCGGAAAAGGCAACCGTAACTGCCCGTAACCGCGGTTAGCCGCGGTCAACTGCGGTCAACCGCGGTTTAACCGCCCGACTGTACATGGTGGCCGGAGAGTGTGTGGCACACCCGCTCCGGCTGCCACCGGCTGCCACCGGCTGCCACCGGCTGCCACCGGCTGCCACCGGCTGCATCCGAGAGAGAGTCCGAGCCGGACCGCACCGGGCTGTTCAGCCCTGTGTCGGAGCCGCTGACTCACGGCATCGCGGCGCGCCGTTCGGTCTCCCCGGTTGGCGGGACGACTATCACGCCATCACGCCACCCCGCCGCCGCCGCCGCCGCCGTCAGCCGGTCGGCCGGTCGGCCGGTTGGCGGCCAGAGAACATTCCGGCTCGGTCGATATTGCCCGAGACATGCTGAGGCATGTTTAGGGATGGCGGTCCGGCACAGCTGAGCACCACAGGTGGCACCTTTGTCTTCTGTTGAATACCCGTCATGGCCTGAAAACCTTTAGTTCTCAACGGCCGCACATCTGCTCATAGGGTGTGAATTTAAGCAAAGTATGCAAAGGTAAAGAGTAAGCAAAGGATAAGGTGTTTTAGAGATCCACCATATTAGTCATTATAATGTTTTGCCTTGTTAATAATTGCGCTGGTTATAGTGTTCTCGAGCCGATAGGAATATGGCGAGGCAACACTCGTGAGTCTCAACGGTAAACTGTATTCCAAGATGGATGGATAGAGTTGGGGATACAAACAACTTGGTACTTGAAGAGGTGGACAATAACAGTAGCAAAGACTTACAGAAAGGAGAGCAGACAAGTAAGGAGAGCAGACAAGTACTGAGTACGGGTAGTGTCAGAGAAGACTATCTGTGAACACTACACCCGCCGACCCTTAAAGGTTTACACGATACAATCACATGAGGCGCCGGGGCAGGAAGCGACGGCGTCCTTTAGAGGAAGCCGGCAGCTCGGGGGCGCTTCGGTCAGCGGCCGTTCGCGAGCCATCGGGTGGCTGGGCGCCGGTGCCGCCTGGTGGCGCTTCGTCAGCGCCGTCTGGTGGCGCGTCGGCAGCGCCGTCTGGTGGCGCGTCGGCAGCGCCGTCTGGTGACGCGATGTCGGCGACGCCTGGCGGCGTTACTGGCCGGGTCGTGCTGGGACTCGGCTGGCGTGGAAGAGGCGGGTCCAGTCCGTCGGCGCTCGGTGGTGCTGGAGCGGTGACGCTCACGCTGCCGGTTGGCGTTCTGGCCAGGTGCGCGGCGTTCCGCTTGCTCCCGTCGGACAGGAGGAACGTGGCCAGTCCGAGCTGCCGCGTGATTCGGAGCGGGCTGGAGAACCTGCTTTGGTTCTTGGGCACGTGCCCCTGCTTCCGCACGCGGACGGTGTCGCCAGGCTGGAGGTCTGGCGGTCGGACGGCTTGGCGGGCGTTGTAGTTGCGGCTGTTGCGTCGCTGTTGCGTCTCGACGCGATGCTGCAGTACGTTGTCGCGTGGTGGCGCCACTGTAGCGATCGGCAGGTTGAGGCGCATGCGGCGTCCGTGTAGCAGCATGGAGGGTGACTCGCCGGTGGTGCAGTGAGGCGTTCCCCTGTACTACGCGAGGCGCTGCCGCACGTAGTCCGCGAAGCTCGCAGCCGTGCGTGGTGTCAGCTGCGTGGCTTCGCGGATCCACGCCTTCACCTCCCGGTTGAATCGCTCCACTGCGGCGTTGCCGCGTGGCCAGTACACCGAGGAGGTGGTGTGTTTGATCCCGCGGGCGGAGAGGTACTGGCGGAACTTCTCGCTGGTGAACTGCGGGCCGTTGTCCGTTACCAGTTCCGCGCAGAACCCCTCCCGGGACCAGGTCAGGCTGAGAAACCGGATGACGTCATCTGTCTCGACGGTGGCTGACAGTGCGATCTCGGGCCACTTGCTGTGGTAGTCGGTCATCGTTATGGCGTACCTGGCGGACGGTGGTGCGCCGGGGATTGGGCCAACGATGTCCAGGCCCAGTTTGGACCAGGGTCGATCGGGGAACGTGACCGGCTGCAGTGGCGCGGGGCGCGCCTGCTGTGCCAGCACGGCGTCCTTGGCGTGGCAGGCCGGGCAGTCTGTGACGAGTGCTGCGGCGGCCTTCGCCATCCCGGGCCACCAAGCTAGGTCGCGCAGGATTTGTTTGGTGCGCACCACACCGTCGTGCGCGCGATGGGCCAGCTCCAGGTACTTTGCGCGCAGGGCGGCCGGGACGACGGCGCGGTCCGGGCCGCGCAGCACGACGCCGTCCTCACGGACCTGCAGCTCGTGCCGCACGGCGTAGAAGTCGCGTGTCTGGGGCGTGCATTTGCGCGCGGCGTCGGGCCAGCCGGTGCCGATGGTCGACCGCAGCTCCTCCAAGACTGGATCGGCGGCGGACGCGGCACGGATGTCGTCGTCCGTGATGATGTCGGTGGCCTCGTCGGTGACGAGGGCGACGATATCATCGCTGTCCGTCTCGGCGGCAGCCGTGTCCGGCAGCGGGAGGCGTGACAGTGTCGGCGACCGGGATGCTGTGGCCGGGGCGGTACTCCACCGTGTAGGAGTACGGCAGCAGACGAGCTTGCCATCTGGCGATCCGCGCGCCGGCGCGGTTGGCCGACTTCGGTGTGAGCAGCGTCGTGAGCGCCGAGTGGTCCGTCCTCAGGGTGAAGAAGCGGCCCCACAGGTACACCCGCCAGTGCTCCACAGCATTGACGGCACTGAGGGCCTCTTTCTCAGAGACAGAGTAGCGGGACTCTGCGTCGGTGAAGGAGCGCGACCAGTACGCGACGGGGCGTTCTTCACCGTTGGGCTGGACCTGGGTCAGGACGGCGCCCGCGCCGCGGTCGCTGGCGTCTGACGTCACGATGGTGGGGACAGTGGGGTTGAACGGCTTCATCACCGGGCTGGCTGAGATGAGCCGCTTCACCTTGTTGAAGGCGTCGTCCGCCTCCTTGGTCCATGCGAACGTGGCATCTTTCCTCAGCATGGCAGCGAGAGGCCGGACCACTGAGGAGTACTGTGGCACGAACCGGCTGAACCAGCCAGTTGTGCCCAGGAGGCTGCGGAGCTCCTTAACGTTGGCGGGACGCGGGGCCTCGACCACAGCCTTGGTGGCGGACATGAGTGGGACCACTCCGTTCTGGGACAGCCGGTGTCCGCAGAACTCCACCTCAGACTGGCTGAAGGAGGATTTCTCCATGTTGATGGTGACGTTGGCCTGGTGGAGGCGGTCCAGCACGGTGCGGAGACGCTGGTCGTGCTCAGGCTTGTCACGGCCGGTCACCAGGATGTCATCCAGGTAGTGGCCACAGCCCTCGATGCCCTGGAGCAGGTTACTCAGCAGCTTCTGGAAGGCGCTGCCACTTGACACCAGGCCGAACGGGACCCTGGTGTACCGCATCAGTCCGTCGGGTGTGAGGAAGGCGGTGATGTCGCGAGATGACTTGTGGAGGCGCAACTGGTGGTAGGCCGTCTTCAGGTCGATCCGGCTGTAGACTGACCCACAGAGCTTTGACTCAAGCTCGTCGATGGTGGGGAGAGGGTGTACCTCTGCCACGATCTGGGCGTTGGGGCCTCGCAGATCCACGCAGATCCTGATGCTGCCGTCCTTTTTGCGGGTCACGGTGAGTGGGCTCACCCACTGGGAGGCGTCAATCCTCTCTATGATGCCTGCTTCGAGGAGGCGCTGCAGCCCAGCAGACACCTCGTCTCTCACGGAGAGTGGCAGTCTACGGAGCTTGTAGGCCGTGGGCACAGCGTCCGGTTGCAGTTTGATGCGGTGCTCGTACCCCTCGATGGCTGGGAGATGCTCAGGTGCTGAACCTGCTGCCACTGTATACACAGCATGAGAGGCTGGGTGGAGTGTGATGCCCAGTGCACTCAGCAGATCCATCCCCATGATGGCTTCTTCTCGGGTTGTCTCGACCAGGTAGAAAGAAGTTGCCACTTCTGTGCCGTTGTGGGAGACGATGGCGGCCAGCATTCCGCGTACCGGGAGAGCCTGGTGGCCAAAACCATACAGCCGGGCACTGGAAGGCTGGTAAGCCACACCACTGAAGAGCTGCTTGGCGCGGCTCAGGCTGAGCAGGGAGCATGTCGCGCCTGTGTCCACCTGTAGTGACACATCCTGGGTGGTGCTGCCGGCTGTCACCTGGACGGTACAGGTGAGGCGAGTCGGGCCAGCATCCGCCGAGGAGCAGGCCAGCACATGCAGCTCCTTGATGGCTGGTTTGTGACCACGCTGGGCTGGGCGGGCAGTGGCTGTACTGCTGCCACCGCGGCACCAGCTGGCGAAGTGCCCCTTCTTCCCACAGGAGTGACAGGTGACCTTGCGGGCAGGGCAGGCTGCATCTCTGGGGGTGTGGTCAGCACGTCCGCAGTTGGTGCAGTGGTCACTGGTGCTGTTGTCAGGCTGCGACGGGTGGCGCCGCCCTTGGCCTCTGGTGCTGGTGACCTTGGCCACTGCGGCTGTAGGTGGTGCTGCTGCTGCTGCTGGGCCGGAGATTGCGGCTGCCTGACGCAGAGAGTACTCATAGCTCTCTGCTATGCTGAGGAGTAGGTCCAGGGTCAGTTCCCTGTCTTGGAGGAATCGTCCCCGGAGACGTTGATGAAGGGTCTTCTCCACCACCACGTCCCGGATCAGCTCGGACTCCATGGCTCCATACTGGCAGGACCGGGCCAGGCCACGCAGAGCAGCGACAAAGTCAGCCGTGGACTCTGTGGGGGCCTGCGCTCTCTGGCGGAACTTGAAGCGCTCCACGATGACATTTGTCCGGGGAGTGTAGAACTCCCGGAGCCGACGGAGTGTCACCGTGTAGTCGTCCTCGTTTTCCTGCTTGATGACGGCAGGCAGCGAGTCGAAGACTCGGTAGGCCTCGTCCCCGATGGCGCACAGAAGTAGGGCGCGCCTCTGCTCGGCTGGGAGGGGGGTCGCACCAGTCCTGGCCATCAGGTACACCTCAAATTTCTGCTCCCATGTACGCCACGGGACGGCCGGCGTCCCGGGGTAGGGCAAAAATGGCGCGGGGAGCGGCGGTCCGCTATCACTGCTCATAGCGGCACGTGGCGATAGATCGCGGCGAGAAAATCACTCAAAAACTTCCGCAGCGCACGATATCACCACACTGTTCGATAAAAATATCCTCGTCGCCAATTATAGTGTTCTCGAGCCGATAGGAATATGGCGAGGCAACACTCGTGAGTCTCAACGGTAAACTGTATTCCAAGATGGATGGATAGAGTTGGGGATACAAACAACTTGGTACTTGAAGAGGTGGACAATAACAGTAGCAAAGACTTACAGAAAGGAGAGCAGACAAGTACTGAGTACGGGTAGTGTCAGAGAAGACTATCTGTGAACACTACACTGGTATGTTGACTTGTATATCATAATTAATTGAATACACCATTCACTCTCTTTTTGGATAAGCAAATGTTGAATCTACCCAATGCAATGGTTGGCTTCGAATACCATGTTTCCTTCTCCGGCCAATACGACGCCCAGGGGCGTCGCCATACAATTTTGGTTGGGGGGGGGGGGGGACTTCGGGGCGATTTTGTGCAACCCCAATTATTTATATCATAAAAAAATGGCCGCATTTAACTCGGAAAGCTTCAGCGAACCACATGAGACTTGGCCCTTTAGCATTTTCCATCGTAACTATTTTTAGAGCCACCCTCAAACAGTGACTTAATGCATTTTCGCCCATGGCGGTGATCGCCGCTTGGGTCACATTGTACATCAGCGCCATCATCCTTGTCAACTGACATACCCCATTAGCCGCACCCGGTGTTTCCAGGGTAATAGAACAACGGGTAGAACAGTAAGAAATGTAACGTCAAAATTGATTAGACAAGATATAATTTGTATCTTAATTGTTTTGTTTATTATAAATTAAAGGTATTGTTTGCTATCATAACTTGTATTTCCATAGATTATATCTTTATTTATTGAATTAAATTCCAGCAAATATACGAAGTAGTATTCGAAGTAGTGTATATTTCAGAACATGTAGTAGCATTTGGAAGGGGTCATATTAAATTATACTACGAAGTAGTAGTCGAAGTAGTGTATATTTCAGTACCTGTAGTAGCATTTGGAAGCGATCAGCGGTCGTTCAGACATTGTTTTACCCCCAAGCCCATTTAACCCCTTTACGTCCGCAATATCGAAAAATGGTATATAGAAACATTGTACCTAAGGCGTGTAGCTATCTGTTCCAGAAGTCGGATTTAAAATATGTCCCATAGGTTAGGAGCCAACCTCGTCTGAAAATCGTCGATTTTACGTGGGAACCCTATGGTGTAGTAGGTTTGTAACGCCCAAACGCCCGAGTGCTGCCAACTGTTACTGGTGGGGCTGGGTGTTTCCCCCACTCCTGCTGATCGGGGGGGGGGGGGGGGGGGGAGGGTTGCGAGCATGGGGTCGCCCCTCAGGGCCCCGGCGGCGACACCCTTGCCGCCTTGCCCACCCCCCACGGGATGTGGGCAAGGCGGCAACCGCCTCCGTCTCAATACAACCGTCTCATAGTCTTGGGCGGTCTCAAATTCGGCAGCTCTACTGCGTATTGGCGCGGACCATATGCGGCTGCTAAGTGCTAGGTGACGAGCTAAAGCTGTTGCGGCGAATAGGGACAGGTCTTGACGGCAGACAGACATGTTATGACCGAACTGTGACTGGGAGGGTTATCAGCAGGAGGCCAGGACACTAAACAAACCAGGTGGCGCTGTGGTACTCGTCTTATCGGTGCGCTGCTGGTGGCGGCTCTCGATTGTGTTGTTGTGATCGCGTTTTACGGGATAATTTATCGCACATTATTAACCCGCGCGGCGCTGGGTGGGGGGGGGGGAAATTTTACCCCCCTCGTATCTTCCGAACCAATAACCGCAGCGAAACGCGCAAGGCGGCGATCGAAAGCTCTCAGTGAGAAGAATCTAACGCGTACCCGAAATTCTTAAAATAAGGTCACATGTCAGGTCACGGTCAGGTCAAGTGTCAAAATTTAAGTATTTGGGTTTTTGGGCTATACTTTCCATCCAAAGCCTTATATTGCAACTATTATCTCACAAAGTGCTCCCAACTGTATAATGCATCTCCTGCATAAGTAAAAGTGAAATTGTAAGCAAAGGTCAAGGTCAGGGTCAGGTCACAAAAGGTCACAGGTCTACGAAAGCCATGCGACACATGTTGTATTGGTTATTTTACACGTATAATTAGATAGAAGCAGCCATTTTTACAGCCTGACCCCATATAATGGTCCTCAGGTCAAGGTCAGGTCATAATAAGGACAATATTTTTAATTAATTAATATAAATAAACATTGCATGTTTCTAGACTAGTTTTGTCTTAGAAATACAGTGGTGGCATGTATTTGTCTGTATCTGGTCAGTAAAAGCCAAAAAAACGCAAATTAACAAAATGACGTCATGAGCTACTTATACTTCGAGAGCTATAAGTCAGTCAAAAATAAAGATATCGCTTTGAAATTTGGTTTCAGCATCGTTCATACTCGGTTCTCTATTATTTCTTCCGGTTTTTGAAAATCTTTTTTTTTTTGTGGAAATTTTTCCAAAAAAATCAGTTTTTTGCATTTTTTAGGTCAAAAACCCAAAATGTTGAAAATCCGAGATAGCCATTTTAAAGACAATGTTATTCTCTGTCTTTTGACGCCTTTTATTTGAGAGTTGCAATAACATGCTATGCTCTACGATTTTTCAAACATTTAACGTTTTTTTCACCAAAAATGACATGACATGACGTCACTAAAACGTCATTATCTCCCCAAAATTTTCACGAATTTCAACAAAATTTTGGCAGAAGACGTAGAATTGATGCACCATATAAGGATACCATAAGTTTCACTGTGATATCTTTCATAGTTTTCAAGTTATTGAGAAAATCAGGGAGGGGGGGGGGGGGGTAAAATTTACCCCCCCCCCCCAGCGCCGCGCGGGTTAAGGGAAGGAAGTCATGCCAGCAAGGTTTTGGGTTACTTGGTTATTAGGACCTATGGTTTATTTCAGGTATCATTTACCACAGGGACATTTAATATAATATAAGGTGCGGTGGGACTCGAACTCAAGCCTTCGAGTTTCCGCGTTGCTGTCCTTCCTTTACTGGGCAGCCCGAGTTCGTGCATTTCTATTCAGAGATTATCCACGAACCAACGCTGCACGACCGTGTCGCCGTCCCCTGGACAGTAGCGTAACCAGGATTCACGCCAGGAGGGGGATTTTTTTATCAGGGGGGGGGGGGGCATAAGGTACCCCCACAACAAACGGATTTGGCCCACTATATTGTTAGAGGGCCATATTTTCAACATTCCTAACTCCAAAAAGAAATCATTCATTTGTTCGACCAAAGTGACTTGGGGGGGGGGGGGGGGCAATTGCCCCATTTGCCCCCCCCCCTTGGGTACGCCTATGCCGCTGGACGCTACATATTACCCAAGGTACTAAGGTACTTTACTAGATATTACCGTTACGTGCTGTAGACGCGGTTTTGACGAGACGGGTCTGGTAATGGGTGGGGTATGGCGTAGTCTGTGTTCTGATACGGTCAGCGAAGCGAAGCACGTTGAGTGTTATCTACATCGAGCAGCACTCTTAAATTAATAATGAGGGATATAGTCGGCCACGACATAAAACAAGGCCATATCGTCTCAACACGCGGGAGGAAGCGTGTGGAACTAGGCTTTGTCACAAACCGTGAGGCCTGCGACGTTAGCATAATGGTGCGAGCGACACCTGTTTGTTTGTCTTGATACGTGCTGAAGGTTGTAAGGGCCTAATACGTGCTGAAGGTTGTAAGGGCCTAATACGTGCTGAAGGTTGTAAGGGCCTAATACGTGCTGAAGGTTGTAAGGGCCTAAATCGAATTGACGGTTAATGCTGATCGTGTTATTGCAGTTTGCTGGCTCCTAGTCGTTGAATCCTAGTGGAGGCTGAATTTTGGATTGGATCAGCTCGGCATGATACCTGTTTGAATCCTGGTGGAGGCTGAATTTTGGATTGGATCAGCTCGGCATGGTACCTGTTTAAATCCTAGTGGAGGCTGAATTTTGGATTGGATCAGCTCGGCATGATACCTGTTTGAATCCTAGTGGAGGCTGAATTTTGACTTGGATCAGCTCGGCATGATACCTGTTTGAATCCTGGTGGAGGCTGATGAATCCTAGTGGAGGCTGAATTTTGGATTGGATCAGCTCGGCATGGTACCTGTTTGAATCCTAGTGGAGGCTGAATTTTGGATTGGATCAGCTCGGCATGGTACCTGTTTGAATCCTGGTGGAGGCTGAATTTTGGATTGGATCAGCTCGGCATGGTACCTGTTTGAATCCTAGTGGAGGCTGAATTTTGGATTGGATCAGCTCGGCATGATACCTGTTTGAATCCTAGTGGAGGCTGAATTTTGGATTGGATCAGCTCGGCATGATACCTGTTTTCTATTCTGACCGCTTATGACATCAGAGTTGTCATAAAGTGAGCCAAATGAAAAACTAAGTACATGACAATTGACACTGATATTATTTGTGTTTTTCGATGTGAAGAGGCCTCTTGAGGTAAATCCTCTGAGTTCTGGGTTATCGATCGGTACATTGCACACGTCTTTTTCGCTGATAAACGAAGCTGTACTCCGCCATCGGGAGCCTATTGCATCTCAGGCATCCCCCTGTACAACCTGAGCGCGAAAGAACAGCCGACTGCTCCAATTATTAGGCTATTGCATTGCCATTCCACTGTGGATATCTGGACACGACGAGTTGTCCTCAACAAGAGCCAAGGGACTCCTATGATGGAATCGTAGAGCCGCGGCCCTGGCATTGCCCGCACCGTAGCGGACGTGGGACGGACGGGTTTGTGACCGAGTACGTGTGGAACTGCCCCCTGTCTAAACTGCCGCCCGCCCCGCCGCCCGCCCGCCTGTGTCCGCTTCCGCGCTAACGCCGCCCTCCGTTCTCAGGTAAGGCTCGGCGCGGCGGCGGCGGCGGCGCGGCAGTAGCCGCACGGCGGCGGCAGTAGCGGCACAGAGGCGGCAGAAGCGGCACGGCGGCGGCAGAAGCGGCACAGAGGCGGCAGAAGCGGCACGGCGGCGGCAGAAGCGGCACGGCGGCGGCAGAAGCGGCACGGCGGCGGCAGTAGCGGCACAGAGGCGGCAGTAGCGGCGCAGAGGCGGCAGAAGCGGCGCGGAGGCGGCAGAAGCGGCGCAGAGGCGGCAGAAGCGGTGCAGAGGTGGCACGGCGGCGGCAGTAGCGGCGCAGAGGCGGCAGAAGCGGCACGATGCGGCGTGCGGCGCGCTGGACGCGGCGCTGCGGCCTGGTGCTGACGATGGCGGCCGTCTGCCTGACGGGCTCGGTCCGCGCGCTGCAGGACCCCTCTCCGGTGGCGGAGGACGCCCCCTACCGGGATGTGTACGGCCGTCCGACCGTGGCGGACACGGTGGACACGGTGGAGACGGTGGAGAGCGCTGCGCTGGAGCCGGCCGCCAGCAGTCGTCTGCTGCTCGTCTCGACTCTGGACGGCCGGCTGACAGCGCTCGACCCGGCCGGCGGCGGCGCCCCGCTGTGGAGCGTCACCGCGCAGGAGGGCGGCATGCTCAGCTCGACGCTGACGCAGAACCTGCAGCTGTCGCAACAGGGACAGTGGGTGCGCTTGATCCCGGCGCTGGATGGCAGGCTCTTCAGCTACGATGGCGAGCAGGTGGAGGCGCTGCCGGTGACGGCTGATACCCTGCTGCAGGCGTCATACCGCTTCGCCGACGACACGGTCATCATGGGCGGCAGTCAGGTGGCCACGCTCGGTATAGATGTGAAGACTGGCCGGCTGCGGTACCACTGCGGCCCAGGCGGCTGCGCGCGGCCCGCCGGCGCCCCCGCGGAAGGTAACGGCGCCGGAGACGACACCAGTGACGATGACGGCGGCGACGTGCTCGTTCTACGGCAGCACACTCAAACCGTGCGCGCTGTGGAGCCGCGATCGGGACAGGAACGCTGGAATTTCAGCGTCAGCCGGCACGAGTTGGCGCTGTCCGCCGGCGAGCCGACGGCGGCGGCGGTGTCCACCTCCGACATTCTGATCACGGCCGACCTGGCCGAGGGCACGCTGTCTGGTACGGAACGCGGCCGGCGATGGCAGCACCGGTTCGCCGGGCCGCTGGTGCACGTGTGGCGGCTGGACGGCGGTAAACTGCAGGAGGTCGACCTGCTGGCGCCGGCCGCGGATGATCCGGCCGCCCTCCGGCCGCTGCTCTACCTCGGCGTTCACGAGAAGCAGCTGTACATCCAGCAGAGCCGGGGCGCGGCCGCGGCCGGCGGCGCCGACACGCGGCTGGCGATGGCGGCCGCGGCGCGCGGCCCGCCGCAGGTCAAGTGGAGGCCGTACGTGATGACCGCCAGCAGCCGGACACCGCTCATTCACGGCACGACTCACCGCGGCAACCCGCTCATGCTGACCGACCAGAGCGACAAGGCGCTGGCGCTGCGGCCCGAGCAGTATCCGTATGAGGGCGGGTACTACCTCTACAGCAGCGGCGACTGCGTGCTGGAGCCTGAACCGGAGGCCGAGCCAGAGCGGCACGGTCCGTTCCCGCACCCGCACATGCCCGTCAGCGACGAGTTCCTCCTCGACGACGATAACGTGGTGTACGTGGTGATCACGTCGCTGTCCTACTGGTGGCCTCAGATCCTGCTGCTCAGTGCCAGCATCGCGGTGCTACTGAACCTGCTAGTTACGGAGCACTACCGACTCTACTACCGGGCGCACGCCTACCGCGTGGTGCGCACCGTCCTGCGGCTGCGGCAGCCGCAGTACGTGGTGCGTGAGGTGCCCGTGCCCGTCAGGGAGGAGGTGATCAGAGAGGTGGAAGTGGTGCGGGAGGTGTTACGCGACCCGCCCCCGCCCGAGCGCCTGCCGCCGCGCTCCAACTTCCTCGAGAACTTTGAACCGGTGCAGTGTCTCGGCAAGGGCGGGTTCGGTGTGGTGTTCGAGGCTAAGAATCTTCTCGATGATCACAACTATGCCGTGAAGCGGATACGGCTGCCCGGGCGGGAGCGGGCGCGGCGCCGCGTGCTGCGCGAGGTCTCCTGCCTGGCCAAGCTCGAGCACCGCAATATCGTGCGCTACTTCTACTGCTGGAAGGAGCAGCTATCAGCTGACTGTCTACGGGAACAGGACCGCGTGCTGGACTCCTCTGAGTGGGTGTCCAGTCCTACTCCGCTCAACTCGGTGGTCAGCGACACTGAGAGCGCGCCCGGCTCGCCGGAGGAACTGTCCGGCTCCGTGCTGAAGCTGACGCGCTTCGCGTCGGCGCTGCCGGGCGGCGGTGACCGCAGTGAACGCGGCGGTCGGCAGCGCACGATTGCGGGCGGGTTCCTTCCGGCGCTGGCCGACTCTTCACCACGACGCCGTGCCCGCTCGGGCGACAGCTCCGCCCTCTCGGCTGAGGACAGCATCGTGTTCTCGAACGAGTGCTGGCGGCAGGCGGGCGGCGCCGGCAGCATGGACAGTAGCGGGACGTTCAGTGTGCAGGACAGTGGCGAGCTGGCGGTGCAGCGGAGCGGCAGTGGCGGCGGCGTGCGGTGGCGCGGCGGCTCGGCCGGCGTCGCCGAGGACAGTCTCCTGTCTGCGCCGTTCGCCGCCGCAGATGATGATGATGATGAAGACAGTGTGGTGTTCGCGGCCGAGTCGGGCCAGCCCATTGTCGACTACACGCTGCCGGACACCACCGCCGGGTCTTCGAGTGCCGTCAGCGGGCCGCTGGTGGCCTTCCAGACGAACCGATCGCCAGTCCAGGACGTCACCGGCTTCTGGGACGAGGACGGGGACGAGGACGAGGACGAGCCGGACGGTGCCGCCTGGCACCTCTTCATCCAGATGCAGCTGTGCCGCAAGGAGTCGCTCAAAGACTGGCTGAACGCCAACAGCGGACCGCGCAGCCACCCGCGCGTGTTCGCCATCTTCCGTCAGATCCTGAACGGCGTCGAGTACGTGCACAGCCGGGGACTGATGCACCGCGACCTCAAGCCGTCCAACATCTTCTTCGCGCCCGACGGCACCGTCAAGATCGGCGACTTCGGCCTGGCCACCACTCTGGGCGGTGAGCCCACAAGCCACACCCCCTCCCAGCGGGGCTCGGCCGCCGGCCTCCACACAGACCAGGTCGGCACACAGCTCTACATGAGCCCTGAGCAGGTCATCGGCCGCGCCTACGACTACAAGGTGGACATCTACTCGCTGGGCATCATTCTGTTCGAGCTGCTGGTGCCGTTCGCGACGCAAATGGAGCGACAACAGACGCTAGTGCAGATGCGGCGGCTGCTGTTCCCTGCGGCGTTCCAGCGGGACCAGCCGGCCGAGCACGCGCTGCTGGCGCTCATGCTGAGCCACGAGCCGGCGCGGAGGCCGTCTATGGCAGAGATCCGCCGCAGCGCCGCCCGGTGTCGTTCCGTGTCGCGAAGCTCCGGCTCCGGCTCCGGCCCCGGCCCCGGCGCTAGTGGGCTGGTGGAAGATGAGCTGGACTCGTCGAGGGACGTGGCGCCGCTGCAGCTGTCCGGCACCAAGCTCCAGTTCTCCGGGGTTGAGTCAGAGTCGGACGCCGAGTCGGACGACTCGACCGGCCTCGACTCGACCGGGCTCGACTCGGCGGTGTTCGACGTGTCGGCGCTGGAGTCCACTCGGAGTCCCCTCGCCGGCGATCATCTGAGTCTCCCGGCATGAACAGGACCGTGTCCGCTCCGATAGTGCTGGACGCGGAGTCCGAGTCCGAGTCGGAGTCTGACACAGTGGACTCTGGTGTGGCACTGGCGCGTGCAGGTGTGGTGGGCTCAGCAGGGCTGGGTGTTAACGCTTCGGGCTCCGCCGCTAGCCGCTCCAAAGGGCCGAAACTGGGCGCGTCGGGGTCGGGCCGGCCGGCCTCAGATGTAATTGCGTTCTGCGACGAAGATTCGGCGTGACTTGAGACGTCGCTGAGTCTATATGTATGTATGTTTGGCGTGTTCTGTGAGAGTATGAGTGTGTTGTAAATATGTATTTAAGTCGCATTGGTGAGGCTCATTAGACACATGTGATTGTTGGCGCTGGCTATGGCCCCGAGGCCGTATGAGGTGCGTTCTGACTTCATTTGGGTGAAGTTATGACGTCATCGTTGCGTGACCGTGGTATCGAGCGTGTATGCGTTAGCGGGGTTGTGTGCGCTGTCGTGAATTGTCGGCGTGATATTGGGCAGTGTATTTATAAGTGGGGTTGTCGCGCGGTGTGGTCACATTGCTTCCCTGGTCTTCTCGTGAATACCTACTAGTCCTGTCTCGGATTGGAAATGATCGGCTGATGCATCACACGCCGCGTATACACAGTGTACTACGTGTAGAGAAAAACATTACCGTTGCAGTATGGATTCGAGTCATCTTTTGTCTGACGAGCATCGTTTAGCTTTCGTGACCTTTCAGTTTTCACTTTATAGATTCATAGACGTTTATGGAATCATGCGACTTAGTTTGCATAATTATCGGTATTGGCTTGCCGCTTGTGACTAGATTTCTGCGAATGCTCCATGTGCTCAGACTTGTGTGTGTCACAACTGTGTGATTTGCCTAGCCGGGTTATTCCATCGGTTTGCTAGATGTATTCCGTCCGTTGTTTTTGCAAACTGCTGGCTACTACGGGAGCACAGAATGAGCCTTGCCGGCTACGATTGCCACTTAGCTGGCGATCAGGAGAAACATTTGTCAATCATAAGCAAGTATCGTGGCCACTCTGGCTCGAGTGTTATTCTCTGGACATGTGGGCTGTGTAACAAGATACACGTGTAGATGAAACGAACAAGGGGTGGGCGTTAATAAAGCACACGTTAGTTTTGCCCCGTGTTTCTGTGTCGGCACTGCCTGGGTTAGGTCGGAGAAACGCTCACTTTCTGTTGCGAGTGTTGCTGACAGCGCTTGATAGATGAGCATGAAAATCGGGATTGGAAAGACCACGCTCGCTTACGCGTTATGCTCGGCGCTAGTACTCCCCAAACGGCGAGTCGAGCAGTACCGGGTTTTCTTGCAGTATAAAAATATAGCATTCACACACGTGCACGAATTGATGGTTACATATTATAGAAGGGGAGGCATCTGTGTTCATGCAACAGAAACAGGTTAGGAGCGCAATGACCGGAAGTATGGGCGAAGACCATAGGTGGAGTTCCCTATTCAGTCTGTGGAGCCATTGCCCGGCTAACATTTTGCTTTCCCCACCAGATTTGGCCAAATTCGAAAGCATTTTAACGCTTCGTAAAGGGTGCATTTTCCCGTTGTAAGCGTGTAAGCGTCACGAATGTGGCGTTTTACCCCACCAACTTTGTTGAAGCTTCACCCATGGCGAAGACTCCGGTCAAAACAGCGCTTCTCTCACTTTCGGCACTGCTTTCATAACGTTTACCAATTGAATACGAGCAATTTACCAGCGTTGTGGTTCAGTTCCACGCAGATTTCCAGCCAGCTCCACTCGGTGAGGCTGAGTTTCAACAAATATACCAAACATATCCAAACACACATTATTTAAAGTAGGAATATGTGTTGTCGAGACTTACATTTGCGTGTGGTGTTTTGGTGACATGCCATACAAGCATAACTGTGTCAGTATCGTCATCAGTCTCACTTAGGAATCGCTGTCGTTCCCCAGACTCGTCTTCTGGTGGGTGTGTTCGAGCAAGACACCAAGGACCTGGTCAAGTACATGAAGGGCCTGTGGAAGTGCTGCCAGAGACTGATCGTGGCTCAGCAGGAGGTCACCGTATCCATACGATCACTGGCCAACCACCTGCGCTCCTATCCACAACAGGTGAGACTCTGCCCAGCAGGTGAAGCCCTACCCACCGCTGGTGCGCTCCTATCCACAACAGGTGAGACTCTGCTCAGCAGGTGAAGTCCTACACACCGCTGGTGCGCTCCTATCCACAACAGGTGAGACTCTGCTCAGCAGGTGAAGTCCTACACACCGCTGGTGCGCTCCTATCCACAACAGGTGAGACTCTGCTCAGCAGGTGAAGCCCTACACACCGCTGCTGCGCTCCTATCCACAACAGGTGAGCCTCTGCTCAGCAGGTGAAGCCCTACCCACCGCTGGTGCGCTCCTATCCACAACAGGTGAGACTCTGCTCAGCAGGTGAAGCCCTACACACCGCTGCTGCGCTCCTATCCACAACAGGTGAGCCTCTGCTCAGCAGGTGAAGCCCTACCCACCGCTGGTGCGCTCCTATCCACAACAGGTGAGACTCTGCTCAGCAGGTGAAGCCCTACCCACCGCTGGTGCGCTCCTATCCACAACAGGTGAGACTCTGCTCAGCAGGTGAAGTCCTACACACCGCTGCTGCGCTCCTATCCACAACAGGTGAGACTCTGCTCAGCAGGTGAAGTCCTACACACCGCTGGTGCGCTCCTATCCACAACAGGTGAGACTCTGCTCAGCAGGTGAAGCCCTACACACCGCTGCTGCGCTCCTATCCACAACAGGTGAGACTCTGCTCAGCAGGTGAAGCCCTACCCACCGCTGGTGATCAGCTTTGCCCACCGGACTTGTGAAAGCTGAATCAACGGATTCAACTTATCCCCGTCATGCGTTCAACCCGTCTGATCCCGTTAACGATTGAGTTTCGCTGCCATCTTCAGTTGAGATGCAAGGTTGACCCATACACTGTTTGTGTCCTAGAGTACAGAACTGACTCTGATGACTGACTGTCGTTGATGTGCTGACTGTTGTTGATGTGCTGACTGTCGTTGACATGTTGACTGTCGTTGCTGTGCTGACTGTCGTTGACGTGCTGACTGTCGTTGACGTGCTAACTGTCGTTGACGTGCTAACTGTCGTTGACGTGCTAACTGTCGTTGACGTGCTGACTGTCGTTGACATGCTGACTGTCGTTGACGTGCTGACTGTCGTTGACGTGCTGACTGTCGTTGACGTGCTGACTGGCGCCGCCGCCTCTGTGCTCCACCATCAGAGCCCCCTGGAGTCGGACTGTGGAACGGCGCCCACCCTCAGGCAGTTCGCCCAGAACATCGAAGAGGTCAGTGGTCAGTGGTCAGTGCCAGCCGTCTGTTGCACCATGAGCAGTTCTGTAAGGAGCATTGGCCGGACCACTGCGCAGTGTGGGACTAAACACACACCATAGCCGTTTAAACTCGCTAAACTTTGTTGACTCCCTATCGGTGTGTTACCGGGTCAGGTATGATTCTGCCTGATAGTTGCCCCCGAGCCTCATTCAGCCTGAGTGTTGACCTTATGTCGCCGCGTTACATGATCAGGTGTGATTCTGCCTGTGTGTTGAGTTGTTAACCTTATGCCGGTGTGTTACAGATCGGCTCGTGGCACCACGGCCTGTGCACGCAGCTGGCGGAGAGCGTGGCGGCGCCGGTACATCGCTACATCGACAAGGAACTGCAGGAGGTCTTCACCGTCGGCCAGATGTACCAGGTCAGTTGGTGACGGTACAGGTGTGGCGGGTTCGTCAGGGATGCTATATGTGTGACGAGTTGTTCGGTGACGTCGCAGATCAAGCATATTAGGATCTTTGTAAAATAGCAAGATAAGAAGCAAATGGACGAAAGGCGTTCTTAAACGTCGTAACTCAGGCAAGCAACCATGGACGTTTTCGTGCAAGTTATCGTCCTTGCGCTTTCTTCCACAAAACAAGTTTACAATTTTGCGAAAATATTGCAGCAAGCCTTTCATCAAATGTCCACTGTTACTTGTGCGTCTGATTGAGACATATAACTCGTTGGCCAGCTCGTCGAACTGCAAACTGGTTGATCGTGCTCGAAGTTCAGTCACGGCTGACCTGCCGACTATCCCGCAGAACGTGACGGAGGACCTGGACCACACGCTGAGTCGGTATGCGCGCGCCTCGAAGCGGCCGAAGCCCCACCTGGAGACGGAGAGAATCGACGCCGCGTCAGAGGTCTACACCAGCAGGAAGAAGTTCCACCAGATGTCGCTGCTGTACTACAACAAGCTGAACCTGCTGCAGTACAGCCGGCGGATGGCGCTGGTCGATCCGCTGCTCGGCTTCATGCAGGCCTACAGGTCGGAGAGGGGCTGGCGCGTGGAAGTGTCTCCGATGTCAGGGCGGAGGTACTCTGTGGTGGTTCGGGCACGCGGGCCCTCAGAGTCGGAGTTGGTTTGACTTCTGTGTTGCCTGTTGTGACCAAGGCGATACATATATAAGGTGGGGGCGTCTGAGCTGGGTCACGTGACTCCTGGGTTCAACGTCAACTTGGTCACGTGACTGACGCCCCACACCTGGTTGTGACCTGCTGGTGTGTGTTGTGTTGTGTGTTTTGTGTTGCATGTTGTGTGTTGTGTGATATGTGTGTTGTGAGTTGTATGTTGTGTGTTGTGTGTTGTGTGTTGTGTGTTGTGTGTTGTGTGTTGTGTGTTGTGTGTTGTGAATTGTGTGTTGTGAATTGTGTGTTGTGACTTGTGTGTTGTGTGTTTTGTGTTTTGTGTTGTGTGTTGTGACTTGTGTGTTGTGTGTTGTGACTTGTGTGTTGTGTGTTGTGACTTGTGTGTTGTGTTGTGTGGTATGTGTGTTGTGTGTTTGTGTTGTGTGTTTGTGTTGTGTGTTTGTGTTGTGCGTTATGTGGTGTGCGTTGTATGTTGTGTGTTGTGTGTGTTCTGTGGTATGTGTTGTGTGTGTTCTGTGGTATGTGTTGTGTGTGGTGTGAGTGTGTGGTGTGTGCTGTATGTTGTGTGCTGTATGTTGTGTGTGTGTGTGTGTGTGTGTGTGTGTGTGTGTGTGTGTGTGTGTGTGTGTGTGTGTGTGTGTGTGTGTGTGTGTGTGTGTGTGTGTGTGTGTGTGTGTGTGTGTGTGTGTGTGTGTGTGTGTGTGTGTGTGTGTGTGTGTGTGTGTGTGTGTGTGTGTGTGTGTGTGTGTGTGTGTGTGTGTGTGTGTGTGTGTGTGTGTGTGTGTGTGTGTGTGTGTGTGTGTGTGTGTGTGTGTGTGTGTGTGTGTGTGTGTGTGTGTGTGTGTGTGTGTGTGTGTGTGTGTGTGTGTGTGTGTGTGTGTGTGTGTGTGTGTGTGTGTGTGTGTGTGTGTGTGTGTGTGTGTGTGTGTGTGTGTGTGTGTGTGTGTGTGTGTGTGTGTGTGTGTGTGTGTGTGTGTGTGTGTGTGTGTGTGTGTGTGTGTGTGTGTGTGTGTGTGTGTGTGTGTGTGTGTGTGTGTGTGTGTGTGTGTGTGTGTGTGTGTGTGTGTGTGTGTGTGTGTGTGTGTGTGTGTGTGTGTGTGTGTGTGTGCGTGGTGTGCGTGGTGTGCGTGTGCGTGTGCGTGTGCGTGTGCGTGTGCGTGTGCGTGTGCGTGTGCGTGTGCGTGTGCGTGTGCGTGTGCGTGTGCGTGTGCGTGTGCGTGTGCGTGTGCGTGTGCGTGTGCGTGTGCGTGTGCGTGTGCGTGTGCGTGTGCGTGTGCGTGTGCGTGTGCGTGTGCGTGTGCGTGTGCGTGTGCGTGTGCGTGTGTGTGTGTGTGTGTGTGTGTGTGTGTTGGTGTGTTGCTCTGGTGGACGCTATCTTCACGTGTCCGCCTATACTGTCCCGCAGGTCGTTCTTCAGCATGGGGAACGGCTCACTGAACGTGCCAGAGATGGAGACGTTTCTCAGCACGGTGACGGCGGCTTCAGCGGTGAGACTTTGACGTGTTTCGCATCGCATCGTGCTACCTGACGCCAGCTGAAATGGCATCACCCTCAGCTCGCTTCACCTCGCTTAACGTCATCACACCTAACTGCACACACCATGCTCCTCACTCCTCAGCCATGTTCATTGTTCACTTGATATCATAGTCATTGTCATGCTTTGTTACTCTTCCATACTCTTCTTAGTTTACCTTTCCTAGCTCATCTCAGTCTGCCTCTTCCGACATCACAGCAGATTAACATATTTACAAGACTGTATCATATTCATTCAAAGCAACATTGCAAGGTCCTGGCGCTATAAAGCTCCTCCACTTCATGCGTTGTAGCTAGTCCACACGTTGTACGTTTTGTTTGTCTTCGGTTTACCCTGTCTGTACCGTCCTCGTGACTGCTGCTGCTGTATCTGTGTTGAAGGATGACTCGGGACTCAGCAGATTTCTAGCTGCCAGAGATGAGTCAGGTTCTGTGACCTGCTTGCCCCTGAAGGCATTCGCACAGTCTACACCGGTCTGCTTGAGCCTGGCTGGTGCCAGACTCGACTGCCCGACTTAACCCTCGCCCTACGGGGGGGGGGGGGGCTGACAGCCCCCCCCCCCCTGAGGTTTTTCTTGAATAGCTTTTTACATGTGCGGTGCATCTTGCTGAAATTTGTGGTAGCTGAGTTTACAACACTTATACGTATGCTGTAAAAAATTGCTTAAGTAGTTTGGGAGATAATCATGTTTTGATGACGTCATGTTGGTGAAAAAAGATAAATATTTGAAAAATGGTAGAAAACAGAGTTTTTAAGGAAATTGCAAACACAATTCACCAAAGATACAGAATGGCATTCTCTTTAAAATGGCAATCTCGGATTTTCACAATTTTGGGTTTTGGCCCCCTAAAATAAATATAAAAATGTTTTTTTTGTTGTAAATCCCCACAAAATCAAAATTTTCAAAGATGTTAAAAAACGGAATATATGTGAGAGAACTGAGTATGGACAATACCCATACCAAATTTCAAAGCAATATCTTCATGTTTGACTGAGTGATGGCTCCCTAAGTGTAAGAAACTGATGACGTCATTTTTATGATATTTTTTTGGCTTTTTGACAAGATGCGAACAAATAATTACCTTTTCTGTATTTCTGAGCCAAAACTGGTCTAGGAACATGCCTTTTTATTTACATTTACCAATATCTAATTTTGAGGTTTTCTGAAGAGCAAAATCGCTGTTCTGGACGTGGTAATCCGAGGTCATTCACTTGACCTGGAAGGTCACCCGTTGACCTGAAACCTAAAAATCGCATACTGTTAGATTCCTCTCATGACAGGCAACATGCTGGTTCTTACTGAATTGCTCTAAGTTGCTTGGTTTGGAAGTTAACAGGGGGGGGGGCTGTCAGGCCCCCCTCCCCCTCCGTAGGGCGAAGGTGAAAAAAGCTCCTGTAGGGCGAGGGTTAATCTGAATGACTGTACCTGGCCTTACCTGACCTAACATAACCTGACATGCTGACCTGACATAACCTGACCCGACCTGACCTGACATAACCTGACATAACCTGACCCGACCTGACCTGACCGGGCCTAATCTGACCTGACCGGACCTAATCTGACCTGGTCTGACCTCAGGTGACCCAGTCGGAGCTGATGGCGGAGATGCCCGAGTCGGCTGACCTCACCTGACCTCACCTGACCTCACCTGACCTCACCTGACCTCACCTGACCTCACCTGACCTCACCTGACCTCACCTGACCTCACCTGACCTCACCTGACCTCACCTGACCTCACCTGACCTCACCTGACCTCACCTGACCTCACCTGACCTCACCTGACCTCACCTGACCTCACCTGACCTCACCTGACCTCACCTGACCTCACCTGACCTCATCTGACCTCATCTGACCTCATCTGACCTCACCTGACCTCACCTGACCTCACCTGACCTCACCTGACCTCACCTGACCTCACCTGACCTCACCTGACCTCACCTGACCTCACCTGACCTCACCCGACCTCACCTGACCTCACCTGACCTCACCTGACCTCACCTGACCTCACCTGACCTCACCTGACCTCACCTGACCTCACCTGACCTCACCTGACCTCACCTGACCTCACCTGACCTCACCTGACCTCACCTGACCTCACCTGACCTCACCTGACCTCACCTGACCTCACCTGACCTCACCTGACCTCGCCTGACCTCACCTGACCTCACCTGACCTCACCTGACCTCACCTGACCTCACCTGACCTCACCTGACCTCACCTGACCTCACCTGACCTCACCTGACCTCGCCTGACCTCGCCTGACCTCACCTGACCTCACCTCAGGCGACCCAGTCGGAGCTGATGTCGGAGATGGCCGAGTCGGCTGACATCACCTGCCCTCACCTGACCTCACCTGACCTCACCTGACCTCACCTGACCTCACCTGACCTCACCTGACCTCACCTGACCTCACCTGACCTCACCTGACCTCACCTGATATCACCTGACCTCACCTGATCTCACCTGACCTCACCTCAGGCGACCCAGTCGGAGCTGATGTCGGAGATGGCCGAGTCGGCTGACCTGATGGACGCCATCATCACCCAGTCGGAGGGGCAGTACAGCGTGGAGCCGGAGGACGCCGGCAGCTGGACTGTCAACGGCGAGCCGCCCTCCCACATCGCCGACTATCTCTTCTACAAAACGTGAGTCTACAAAACTAGAGGTGTTGTGGTGGTGCTTCGTGTCGCTACCATTTGCTGCTCAAATTGGGGTCATATCATGCCCGACTTTTACATTTATCGTCAAAAGCATAGGCATCACCACGAGGTCAGACAGAAGGGGGGGGGGGGGGCGATTCCCACAAACTCCGACTGTTCAGTGTTCATATCCTGAGATCGATACAGAAAGAGGTAATTTTAGGCTTGGAAAAATGGAGTATATTGATGAAGTCCGCAGGTTTTTCACGGCGCCGAATCTGCATCGAAAATGGTGGCAAACTTTTCAACAGAGCTCCGTCAAAAAACATAGCTACACTCGAGTTTCATACAGCGATCGAAAAAATGAAGGACTTTACTTCTTCTCATTACAACACTATGCCATCTAACGCAGTTCAAAATGTATGGAATTTGACATGGAAAATTTAGTCGTTTTAAAATTAACATTGAGGTTACAACATTTCGGCCGTCGAGCCTTGGCATTGCCCTTTTCTGATACGTAGTCCCGCCAAACGCAGTAAGCCATTCTGAAGTGTCATATACCTTTCGAAAGTATATCGAAAGAGCTCCCATTTTTGTCATTACAACTATCTGTTTTTTACTTTCGCTGAAATTCCAATTCCATTATCCTAACATTATTTCGGAAAAGAAATGTTCTGCCCTGTGCCCTGCCTGTGCCCTGCCCCTGTGCCCTGCCCTGTGCCCTGCCCTGTGCCCTGCCCTGTGCCCTGCCTGTGCCCTGCCCTGTGCCCTGCCCTGTGCCCTGCCCTGTGCCCTGCCCTGTTGCCCTGCCCTGTGCCCTGCCCCTGTGCCCTGCCCTGTGCCCCTGCCCTGGCCTGCCCTGTGCCCTGCCCCTGTGCCTGCCCTGTGCCCTGCCCTGTGCCCTGCCTGTGCCTGCACTGTGCCCTGCCCTGTGCCCTGCCCTGTGCCCTGCCCTGTGCCCTGCCCTGTGCCCTGCCCAGTGCCCTGCCCTGTGCCCTGCCCTGTGCCCCTGCCCCTGTGCCCCTGCCCTGTGCCCCTGCCCCCTGCTGCCCTGCCCCTGTGCCCCTGCCCTGTGCCCTGCCCTGTGCCCCTGCCCTGTGCCCTGCCCTGTGCCCTGCCCTGTGCCCTGTCCCTGTGCCCTGCCCTGTGCCCCTGCCCTGTCGCCCTGCCCTCTGTGCCCCTGCCCCTGTGCCCTGCCCTGACCCCCTGCTTTTGAAAACCGGTGGTTTACCCCACACACACACACACACACACACAGCACACACACTTTTTATGGCGGCCGATCCCCCGAAACACACTTTATGCGGGAAGCTGATTCTAATTTGCATGTAATCACTATTAGAATCAAGATTGGAAATAGGAAAAATACGACATGGCAGGGGCGTAGCTTCTCCAGAAAAGTTTGTGTGTGGGGGGGAGGGGTGGGACTGAGCTGGGGAAAATCGTTAAAGTACCATCAAAATCCACCAAAATACAGATTTCTCCGGATTTGACCCACTTCCTTGTCCAAGTTGGGGTGGCTGAAGCCAAGGTGTGTGTGTTGTGTGGGGGGGGGGGGGGGCTGAAGCCCCCCTGCCCTGCCCCCTGCCCCTGCCCTGACACCTGACTTCTCCCCTCAGCCGGTACATGGTGTGATGCGCAGTGGGAGCGCGTGTTCGTGTTCACCGAGGGCGGAAACCCTGCTGATGTGCCGCCGCGGGGAGGCCCGCCGGCGTGCCTGCTGGCCGAGCTGGACCAATCGACGCTGTGCCAGCCGCTCACCAACGACGACAGGCCGGCAGTGTTCCAAATCTCTACCAGCAAAAGGTCAGTACAGCGACGGATCGCTGTGGAGAGGAGAGCAGGCACTGGAGTTTGCGTTGGGACAGAACTTAATGTGGGTTGAGGTTTGTGCCGGATTATTGCCAACGGAATGTTGTGATTGGCCTCGAGATTGTTTGAAAAGGATGCATGACGTTGTTTTTCGTGTAGGGTTGCGAACCGTTTTTGAACTAGAAGACGTTAGAGTGTCCTAAATACGCCATGAATTCTGGTTATGTCCCCTTGTTTCCAGTTATGAGCACTTCGATACTTCTCCGTCATTGGGCCTGATACTGACTTGCACTTCAGATCTACCAGATTGCTGCCATATCTGCTATACTGACCGTTCGGCGGTGTTTGCTGCAGATCGGTGATTCTGCAGGCTATGAATGACCGTCCAGCTGTGCTGTGTTACCAGATTGCAGCCATATCTACTATACTGACCGTTCGGCGGTGTTCGCTGCACATCGGTGATTCTGCAGGCTATGAATGGACCGTCAGCTGTGCTGTGTTACCGGATTGCTGCCCATATCTGATATACTGACCGTTCGGCAGTGTTTGCTGCAGATCGGTCTGCAGGGCTATGAATGACCTTCAAGATGTGCTGTGTTACCAGATTGCTGCCATATATGCTATACTGACCGTGCGGCCGTGTTTGCTGCAGATCGGTGATTCTGCAGGCTATGAATGACCGTCAGCTTGCTGTGTTACCAGATTGCTTGCCATATCTGATATACTGACCGTTCGGCCTTGTTGCTGCAGATCGGTGATTCTGCAGGCTATGAATGACCGTCAAGCGGGACGAGTGGCTGGGAGCCGTCGCTCACATCGTCAAAACGGGCGGAATACGTCCGCCAGCCGGCCGGCACCGGGCAAGACCGGCTCGCCGGGCGCTGGGTTCGATTCTCTCCGGGCGTCAGCCAGTTTTTCGCCGACAAACTGCAGCACCACGGCTCCGATGACAGGTGGGTGGTGGATCGGTCACCGACGAGTACTGGAGATAAGACGATGAGACGATGAGAGGAGAATGACGGCTGGAACTGAAACAAATATGGATGATCTCTTTGATATGTATACTTTTAGAAGCTCCAATATGTTGATCTGCAAACGTGGCGCCCAGGGGCGTCGCTGACGGGGGGGGGGGGGGGGGTCGCCGACCCCCCACACTTTTGAAAACCGGGGGGTTTAACCCCACACACACACACACGCACACACACTTTTTATGGCGGCCGATCCCCCGAAACACACTTTATGGCGGAAGCTGATTCTAATTGTGCATGTAATTCCTATTAGAATCAAGATTGGAATAGGAAAAATACGATCATGGCAGGGCGTAGCTTCTCCAGAAAAGTTGTGTGTGTGGGGGGGGGGGGGGGGGTGGGGACTGAGCTGGGAAAATCGCTTAAAGTACCATCAAAATCCACCCAAAATACAGATTTCTCCGGATTTGACCCACTTCCTTGTCCAAGGTTGGGGTGGCTGGAAGCCAAGTGTGTTGTGTGGTGTGGGGGGGGGGGGGGGGGGCTTGAAGCCCCCTCAACTGAATAGGATCCTACACCCCTGCGACGTGAAAATGGACTCGGTCAGTACGGATGAAATTGCCTTACGTTTTCCCTTGACACACCGCTGCTCTGAAAGGAAAATAAGTAAATTTCCATCCGTAACATGCAGGGGGCGTCGCCGACGGGAGGGGTCGGGGACGGTCCCCCCCGACCCTCACTCTCAGAAGGAGGGGTGGTTCCCCCCCCCCCCCCCCCCCCCCACATACTATTTTTGCGGGGGAAGTTAACATTTATCGTAAAAATTGCCTTTGCAGCAGTCAAAGTTCAGCTATCCACAAGCCAAAAAGTGGAAATTTCCAGCCGTTTCGCGGCATGACATAAGTTTCGCAATTGCTTATAAAAATTTGAAATAGGAGAATGAATTCCACCAGGACACACATCCCATTCATAACTATTAACTGTCAAGCGGGCTACATGTTTAGCTAGTCTGCTGAGTTCCGAAAAAAAGCGACGCGAACGCAAAGACGCAGGACATCGGCACCCGGAAGCTGCACCAGCGGTGCCCAGCTTGCTGGACCGAAGAGCTAATAGTGGGGACCAGGCCAGGACCATCTCCCCAAGGACCATCTCCTCACAGCTCCTCCAGATCCACAGGGACCATTTATGCGCGGAAAAGTCTTTCTGACCCTTGCTGCTTTCAAACCATTGCACTGTTACTAGTTGTTTGTTACATTTTGGTTCATACTGTATAGTTATTATTATCATATGTTACTATTGAGCGCTGACTGCCACCGGTCATCAGTGATTTACTATCCGAGGCTAAATGTATATGAAAAACTACCTTCATTTCAAATATTTTTCATCATACCGAAATGTGTAACCAGGAAAAGAGGTTACCTGAGGGGCTGAGGCTTGCTCCACTCACGGTCTGGTTCCATATAAAAATGTCGTTTTCCACGACCTAAAATTAAAATTTTCCACGCCCGCTTTGCGGGCGTCACATCGGTAGCCATCACCATAACATCGTATTCGGTTCGTATCCATCGTCATCGTCATCGTATTCGGTTCCTCGTAATGCTGATTTGATTTTTTTTTTTTTATTTAGTCCGAATGTTTTGTATGAATGGATTTCCGAGGTCAGGACCCACGCTAAGCAGAGCTTGTTGCGCAGGTCCTGACCTCACCACCCGATCGCGCAATTCCTGTTGGCCGGCAGAATTAGAGACGAAAGTTTTACCCTGCCCGACATACCTGGACACGGTCCGCCCCGCTCACTGACGTCACCTGACCTTGAGTGCGACCGCTGCCACCGGCCGCAGGCCATCCCAGTCAGGAGCAAACAGCGAGCGCCGAAGCGGGACTGCGAACCCGGGCTGCCACACCGGGATAGGTCTGAAGTCCAGCGCTCTCCCACTGAGCTACAGGGGCTACATTTTCTAGCTTAGCCATTTATTGCATTTTTACCTCTTATCCTATACATGGCCCACCGCCTATATTTCTGGTTTTTATCAGGAAAACCAGTTAAAAAAAATCGCGCTGCTTGACGGTGCTAAATAACAAGCTCTACTATAACATGAAAATCCACATAAAAAATACTACAAAGGCTTACAATGCACGCTAAAAATGGGGGGGGGGGGGAGTACATTTTTTGTCATTTCAGCCGACCCCTCACTCAAAAATGCTCAGCGACGCCACTGGTGGCGCCGTCGAACACGTCGCCGCTGCGTCAGTAATCGGTGATCACAAACGCATGACCTTTGTATGCCCTGATCCCTGGCGCCATGTGCGTACCGATACCAGTGCATATTTTCGAGCACCCGCGCTATTGACCCTGCCAACATTGTTTCGTTCCCCTGGTGTGATTGCCCGTCTATTCGTGTCTGCAGATATCACGCTGGTGTGTGCGTGGTATCACTCGGCACGGAGCACCACTCAGGGGGGGGGGGGGATATCGGTGACCCAGCTGGGTGACTCTCATGATTGGCGGGCGGTGACCGTGTGCTGGCCGCCAGCCGCCGCTGCTGGGGTCTGATAGCCCGAATGCCCCTCGATAAGCGTTCCGGTCCCCGCTGCAGGGCTACAGTGTGCGTCAGGAGGGGTCCAGGCCTGTCGGAGAGGGCCGGGTGCTGGGTGTTGTGGTATCTCGTCCTCCCAGGTTGCGTCAGGAGGGTCCTGGCCTGTCGGAGAGGACCGGGTGCTGGGGTGTTGTGGTATCTCGTCCCCTCCCAGGGTGCGTCATGAGGGTCCTGGCCTGTCGGAGAAGGGCCGGGTGCTGGGGTGTTGTGGTATCCTCGTCCCTCCCCAGGGTGCGTCAGGAGGGTCCTGGCCTGTCGGAGAGGGCCGGGTGCTGGGTGTTGTGGTATTCTTGTCCCCTCCCAGGGTGCGTCAGGAGGGTCCTGGCCTGTCGGAGAGAGACCGGGGTGCTGGAGTGTTGTGTGTATCTCGTCCCTCCCAGGTGTCGTCATGAGGGTCCTGGCCAGTCGGAGAGGACCGGGTGCTGGGTGTTATGGTATCTCGTCCCTCCCAGGGTGCGTCATGAGGGTCCTGGCCTGTCGGAGAGGACCGGAGGTGCTGGGTTGTTGTGGTATCTCGTCCCTCCCCAGGTGGTGCGTCATGAGGGTCCTGGCCTGTCGGAGAGAGGGCCCGGGTGCTGGGTGTTGTGGTATCTCGTCCCCTCCCAGGGTGCGTCAGGAGGGTCCTGGCCTGTCGGAGAGGACCGGGTGCTGGGTGGTTGTGGTATCTCGTCCCTCCCAGGGTGCGTCATGAGGGGTCCTGGCCTGTCGGAGAGGGACCGGGTGCTGGGTGTGTTGTGGTATCTCGTCCTCTCCCAGGTGGTGCGTCAGGAGGGTCCTGGCCTGGTTCGGAGAGGACCGGGTGCTGGGTGTTGTGGTATCTCGTCCCTCCCAGGGTGCGTCATGAGGGTCCTGGCCTGTCGGAGAGTGGCGGGGTGCTGGGGGTGTTGTGGTATCTCCGTCCTCCCAGGGATGGCGTCAGGAGGGTCCTGGCCTGTCGGAGAGGACCGGGTGCTGGGTGGTGTTGTGGTATCTCGTCCCTCCCAGTGGGAGCTGTGGTTGTCATACGGCAGGTGTCGTTTTTACATAACGGAACACTTGGGACGGGCAAGGGTGACCAAATACGTAACCAAGTCGTGCACCGATCTGCTACCGATGCTCTGGTCTGTCCGTCCTGTCGTTGTTTGCCTGCCTGATCAGCCGTGGCCGTTGTCTCCCGTCGTCTGTGTAGATGTCGCCGTTGTCTCCTCACTGTGAGCTTAGTCGCGGACATTATAAGTTGCGTGAACAGGGACCGCGGGCCCCGCCACCGCGTCGTAGCGCAATTTGCCGTGTTTGTGTTAATGCCAACGTGGTCGTGGTCGCGCGGGAGCTGGCTCCACGGTTCCCTGTTGAGTTTCTACGCGGTGTACTTCTGCGGTCCTGCCAGCTGTCACGTGTATATGAGGGTGTGATGTGCCTGTTCGATACCCCTTCGCTTGCGGACTTCTGTAACGTTGGTGTATCTGCGTCAATATGTGGCTGCGCGTCAGCCGGTCGCTGTATCTCTGTATCTATCTGTATCTGTATCTATCTGTCGTCCGGCCGGTCGCTGTGACGTCATGTATGTATTTGTCCGGCAGCCGGTCGCGCGGAGCGGACACGCCCGACTCTCTGAGCGCTGACGCGCCGATCGTGTTCGAACTCCCCTGGTCACCGGACGAGCAGCCGCCCGCCGACGCGGACGCGCCGCCCTTCTCCGGGCAGACGTTCGACGCCCGCTTCCTCGGCTCGATGGAGGTGCAGGCCGACCGCGGCCACCGGCTCGTCTCCGAGGTGATCCGCCAGATCGAGACGGCTCGTACTCAGCACAGACTCGCCGACGCCGCCCGCTGCCGGCTCGAGGTCGGTCTGAACGAGCTGCGGGTCGCCGAGCCGGGGGAGGAGGGTCGCCTCCGCGCCGTCTACCCCTTTCACCACATCTCGTTCTGGGCGCCACATCTGGAGAACGATCGTCTGCTGGGGATGATCACTCTGACCCCGGGTCAGGCGCTGTTCTGTCACGTGTTTGAGACGGAGGCGGCGGGCCAGCAGATGTGCTCGGCGCTGACGCACGCCACCACAGCGGCGTACCGACGCCACCACGAGGCGGACCTGCTGCTGCAGAATGTGAGGCGGGAGGAGGAGCCGCGGCTGACTCCGGACGGGGCGGCCCTGCTGCTGCCCGAGGGGGGACCCGAGGACGCCCCGCCGGCGCCGGAGGAACACTGGGAGGGCGAGGGGACGGAGGAGACGGAGCAGGATAGGAAGCCAGCCGAGTCGGAGGCCTGAGGCAGGCGGAGACGATTTTGACGGAGATGGCTGAGGCTGACGTAGTTGTGTAAAGGGTGTTTAAGAACGGTATGATAGAGAGAGTCTAAGGAACGAGGTAGAATATGGAGGGAATGTTGGAGACCGTCGAGCTCGGGGCTAGGATGGGGCAGAATACGGAGATAACGCTGGAGGGTGACTAGAGTAGACTACTGCAGCGTGCTGACGGCGGTAGACGTTATATATTTCCCTGAAAATGTCTGTCGGGTCAGCCGAGTGTAACTCCTACTGGCAACAGATTACCACCAACTTCTGTCTCCGCCGCCCATGCTGGCCCTCACTACTGAGCTATTCGACTGAGCTTTACATGTCCCATTTCCGACAGTAGCCAGCTTCTCTTTGACTTTAGTGGCAACATTGGCTGGAGCAATTGTGTGTCGGCATCTTGCTCCAGAGGGAGGAACGTCTTGGCTTTTCTTAGATGCTTTGGTATGGCTATAATCTCACATGGGTCGATATTTTAGTTCGCTTGGTTTCACGCTTGTTTTGTTAGGATGTGAGTATTCTGTTACATACGGCTCTAGTCACCACATCCAGGCAATTGTATGGTTGTGAAAAAGCATTCTCAACTTCTTTTGTATACTGGAATTCAGAGTTTACATGAGCATTCCGGGTATTCTAATATTTCGCATTCCCAACATTTTGCCGACTGCTACCATGACACCACAACTTGGGAAGTGAAAAGGCGTTACACTGCCTTGGCTTAGCCTGGTCTAGTTTGCCTTAGTTTTGCCTTAGTATCTACTGGAGTGCTGAATCTTTCTGGTTATTTTGATATGCATGTATTTCCCTGAAAAGCAACTCGTAATGAGATGAATGGTTTCACAATTCACATGGTATTTCTAGACATGTGCATAGCTTTAATTTTATAACATTGTTACGGTTTTGGCATTTTATGTATTTCTTTATTTGACGAGGTAAGTCATATAAGTGACATCCTTTGAGTTGTATCTGTGTGTTTAACACCTGATGTGGCCACTCTGCCGCCATGCAATCAGTGTTGCTGCTGCTATCGGTGTTACGTAGCACGAGCCGCGGGCGTTGTCTGTACTCCAGGTGTGTATAGCACAGAGAGGCTCTGTCATCCTCTTCGGTAGATCTGTATTTATATATCAGGCTCTAATGGTGTGCTATCGTCTGCTGCGCTTGGGGGTACCGTTGTATTACCGATATACGAGCCCTGCCAGGCGCGTGGCCGTGTGGCTTCGTCTGTGGTGCCGTGCCGCGTGGCGAGCCTGGCTGGTCTGAATCTGAGGACTGCCGTGGGCTCCGGTACTCACTCTCCTGTCTTCTGTCTCCGTGTTGGACCAGGGAGTGGGAAGGCACGACTCTGTGAGGCTTATCACCGCACTGGACGGAACACGCTGGTGTGCGTGTGTGCCGCGTACTATGATGTCATGAGAGGGGGCTGATCATCTGGGGCTCGATGAGCGAGATTTTCGGTGGCTGTACTATCTGTCGATGGCTGTTGGTCTTCTATTTACTCGAATGTGAGGCTTTTCGACGTGTTTATCCTTGGCAGCTACATATATCAGAGGCATCTTTGCACTACAAGCACCGTGTGTTGTGAGGTAGTTTTACGCCATTTCAGTTTTACGTCATAATAGTATTTACGTCGTATATCGGCAGCACTTTTGGAACGTAACAACTCAAGAGAGATGTGGGCATAAACCCGGTCACGGTGCCATATCTGATTCAAATGTCAATCGCGGGGACCGGTGTCGACTTAATTCGCATGGTATACACGCTCGCGCTTGATTGCAAAAATGTCATCAAAATCATGACACGGTTTCATGAGTAGAATCGATTAAGCATTGATTCAGCACGGAGGGCGTCTGATGCGTGATATGTCGATTTTTACTTGTTTTGCGCTGCTTCAACATACAGGTTTACGCCGCAATCCAAAGCCAGTGCGCTGAATCAGCCTGACCTCTGATCAATCACGCTGCGAAACATACAAATTGCCGGGGAAAAACTACCAACTATCAACTATCCAGCTACCATTACAGTATCAGTGAATAACTACGTCAAGCTATCAAACTCATCCAGAACACCCATTACATGTATCAGCTGTGTTGTAGGCTTATGTTCGGCTCTGGTCTCGGCGCGAGCTTTTCGTTGTTTCGTGTGCGAAAACTGGCTCGTGCGGTTCTTTGACAGGCGACTCTTCCTATCTAGGAAGAAGATGGACAGATATATAGTGTGTAATAATCATTTGTGAGATACGGTTTACACATCGTCGAATATCAGAACTGATTCCTAGAAGACAATCTAATTTCGATTGTCGTTTATGCAACGTGTGACATGTGAGGTAAAAACAGTGTAGTAAATGTTTAGCTTGTGATTTAACATCATTGAATAATTATTTGTGCTCGGTGCATTTTATTGAGCGAGTTTCTATTTTAAGTTGTAGTTTGAATGTGTTCACACTTAAACGCCTGATGGTTCGGTTTCTTTCTGCCAATTATCAATTTTATTCGCTTTGGTATGGACTAATGGACCGGACTCATTGCGGAGGGAAACGCATGATTGCGATAAACTTATGCTGATTTGTATTCTGTTGAATGTTCTTGGCCCATTGCATAGCCACTACTCTATGTCTGTAAACGAATATACAATGCGTCACGATGAAAATCGTGCTTTTGAGAAATCGTCCACCTTCCAATAACTGTATATCAATTCACTAATCTTGCATCTTTTTTCCTCGGTCAAACTGCGTATGGCCTTCAATCAT
>JAXIVJ010001413.1:0-139111 GCA_036785665.1 Chirona hameri
TGCCCCAGCCTAGAGTCATTTTGCAAATGGTAAATTAATTTGCTTAACTCCCGCACTGCAGGGGGTTGGCGCCGAACACAAACTGCAGGGGGGGGGGGGGGTGATTTCCGTCCCCCCTCCCCCCCCCCCCCCCGTGAGATCTCGAAAACTACGCTACGTAGAGACAAGCGGAAAAACTGTGTTTGATAGCTAGAGATACAAGTTCCATCGAAAGTATTTTAGTATTATTTTAGGTCAAGGCAAAATTGAGGTCACCAGAGGTCATCAAAAGTCGATTTTTTCCAGTTTTTCCTGCTTTAGGACTTCGCTCCAGAAATTCCCATATATCTCTGGAACTGTGCTAGGTAAAAAACAAACGGGAAAACCGATCGCCAGCCATTGCAATTTGCAATCGACGTGAAATCCTCTAATTTGATCTGGGGTCAATATTTGAGACTCCAGAGGTCAAAAAGGGGGAAAATGCTGTTTTGTTGCAAAACCGTTTTTCTCTAATAACTTTTAACCTAAAAAAGCTAACAAAAAACGGATTACGCCATTGTCTTTGTCTCGTCAAGGTGCTTCGAATGATATACATTATAACCTTGTTCGGTCAACTTAAAACTTTGACCACAGGTCACTTGACCTTGACCTGAGGTCAAGGCCCAAATTGGTAATGTTGTATATAGGGAGACGTGTCTCGGCGAGGCAAACACATTTCTGTCAGTTTTACATCTCTATCTTCATTATCTCGCGAGTAACTGGGGGGGGGGGGCTATTTTTGTACCCCCCTCCCGTTATTTTGCAATAACTCCTAAACGAACACTGGTATCGTCACCAAACTTGCAGTACTTTCTCTCACATCAATTCTACACATGTTGGCAAACGTAAAAATATGAGGCTATGATAGGTCAACCGGGAATGACGTTAGAGAAACGTCATGTTCTTCAGTTTTTGTTGCAAAATAATAGTTTGCGGAAAACGCTGTCAAAGGTACGATAATTGATATAAACTCAATTGTTTTCAATCAAATTACTGACAATAGACCGGGCTATCAAACTGCTATGTCGGATTTTTTTATTTTTTTGAAATTCAAAATTTTGAGAAATCCAAATAAATTTTGTTTTGTTGGTACAAAATGTTTAAGAAAAAACCTGAATTATCCAAAAACCGGAATATATGTGCTCGAGCCGTGTGCGGTGAAAATGTGTACCAAACTTTAAGTCGATATCTTTATCAATAACCCAGTTATGACCTCTAAATGACAAAAATCGACCACTTCTCACAGCATTACTATGTATAAAAAAACGCATTTCCATTTTTTGCTTTTTACTTTTATTTATATGGAACAAACAATGTTCTAATGTCATTTTTCGCGTTCTAGACGAAAAAACAAACCCATAAACATGTGTTACAACGCCTAATGACCGTAATCTGCAGTTTGACCTCGTGACCTCGGATGACCTTGACCTGACCCAAGGTCATACACAGCTTATAAAGGTACTTAGAAGTGTCAGACACACGAATCATATCGATTTATCGACAGCTTATGGCTTTAATATCGCAATTTTGCGCGACAATTCCATCCATCGAGACCTTTTGACACGGTCAAACATTTTTTTACTTGACCTGATCTGTGACGTCATCGGTGACCCTGAGGTCAACAATATTATATTTCCCTCGATAAATTTCCCAGGGCTATTGAATGCCGTTTGAATTTTTACATTCGGTCCAGTAGTTCCGGAGATCAGAGGGGAGAGGGCAAAAAATAGCCCCCTCCCCCCAGCCAGTAAGTCGCGTTATGAAATATACCCCAGTAACTCGCGGGTTATGTCGCGCGTTATTGACAAACAAGTGATGGTGAACAAACAAGTGATGGTCAAATGACCCCATAGGGGTCACTGAACACAACTTACACTTGGATCATCAACAACATCCTATAATAACATGTTCCAGAAGTAATTGGACTAATATCATGCATATCCTGGAAATAGGAAGCATTTTAATATTTCCCCATTGACTTATTATGGGGAGGTCACGAAATTGACCTGACCTTAGGTCACCGATATCAAAATTCAGAGAGGAATTAATTGTAAGTACTTATGCCCTCATGACACCCTGTAAGTATCAAACTGATCGGTGAGAAACTCTGGCTTTGGCACAGCTGCAAACGTTTTTGGAGGTGGGGTCACTTGACCTGATCTGGTGACCTGTCCTGAGAAGACCCGAGGTCAATTTTGTTTTCAAAGTCTGCACAATTAATGTCCTAACAGGTGTGCCAAACCCCGGCGGCGCTGCGTGCCGCAGTTTTTTTTCGCTTTCTGAGAAAAAACCTGATGGAGGGCGGAAATCAACCCCCCTGCAGTCCGCGGGCTAAAAAACGGTTAAGTTTTAGGAAAAATGACCTTAATAATTTAGACATTTCAATAACGGCCCAATATAATGGCTATATCAGTTTAAAATTAATACAAAGGTGAAACATTGCCTTTAAGCATCAGTTAATTAATTGGAATGTAAGCTGGCGCAGAAGTATGATTACTGCTTCCTTCGCAGGTGAACGGGGTTCGATTCCCAGGAGGGTTCCCTGTATGAATTGTAGTCTGGTCGCTGCCATCTCTCTGGGCAAACTCACCAGGAGTCGCTCTGGTGAGTTCCCGTTCCTCGGATCTCTCGGAACAGGATGAGTTCCCGTTCCTGACGGAGTGTGGCGTACCAATTACTCTTTACTCGATTATAATCTACCAATACCTAACCTACTCAAATCTACCAATTACTCAATTCAGGACAGAAGGCCGTAAATCATTATTGTTTATCAAGACTATATGCATACTCTCTGAGTCAGAGTCCTGACGTCACGCGAATTTTAAAAAATGGTTCAGCCAATCAGATTTGAAAGTATCTGAAAGTAAGGATAGACTCGCATTAGAGATGTGCCAACCGTAGGCCGGCAGTTCGCTTGTATGTTGATGTTGGAGAGGAGGGGATGGGATACGGTAGAGGATTGTCTGATAAGTTGTGTTGGCTGGGAACTAGAGCCCTTCATGGGACACATTGTCAGCCCCCATCCCGTTCCATCCCATTCAGCCCGTTCCAATCCCACCCAAACCTGTTCCAATCCGAATTCATAATTGATGGGGCTCCGATTCCCACCCGTTTCAGCATATTTCACTTTTAATGGTGCTAAAAAAGTGGTATGGTCTGTCCCAAACCGGTTCCAACCCGTTACATTTCCCAAAAGTTGCCAGATTCCCACTCATTTCCATCCCATTCCCATTCCAATATGGGATTCCCATTCCACATGAAGGGCTCTTCTGGGAACCACTGCTTCAGATGAAGTGCAAACAGATCACATGTTTTATGAAACAGATCACATGTCACATGAAATAAAGGTTGTCTACTTATATTATTGTCCCTAGATGGCACTTGAAGTAAACGCCTGAATTTATGCTGTACCGCATAACTTTAGGCCGAGAACTGCGGTCTGCACAATAACGAGTTATTTTGGTCACCAAAAGAAGGTAAACACACCCTTGGTGCTTAGAACCACTGATGTACAGCCTAAATAAAACGGCTTTTCAAACGCATATGTTCATTTTTGTGTCCTGTGCTGTGTGTATTTGAAAGAAACATCAACACCCAACAGGCGAAGGCCAAAGTCCTGATAAAGTTACAAGGTGAAGTAATCAAGGCAACACAATCACATCATACACTGATAGATAACATCAACATAAACTCAGCTTACAGCTATCCTTATCGTGTCCTTATTAATTCGTGTGCCAGTGCCCCTGTGGTCATTATGCTAATTTTTAGCATACAACCTTATCGTACTTATGTGCCTCACATTTGTGTTTACTCTATGTTCTATCCTAACTATGTGCCAACATCAAACACTTTTTCTTTATTTTTGTAAGAGCAGTGACGGATCCAGGATTAGGTCATGGGACCGCCACACAGCAATAGTGGGTCCCTCAGACTTAAGTGGACCCCCTGAACCTTGGTGATGCCTACCCCAAATAGGTTCTCATTATGTCAAAATTAGCGCTCTGCAGGCGAGATTAGCATCTGAAGGTCAGAATGGTCCCATTAAACGCTGGAATGGACCCTCATAGATACCCGACTAGGGCCCCTTCGAGGCTTAAAGAGTCCCATAACTCTTCCCTGGATCCGACACTGTGTCCAAGTATCTTATGCACACTGAAAACCAAAGTGATACCCCTGATGCCCTGATCACAGCCAGTGATACCTCTATGAAACCCTATTTATTCTCCTGAAATACTCCTTTAGTTCATTGGGGGCATCAAGAGTGCATCAACCGTAAGTTTGTATTCCCTTAAAATGCCGTCTAGATTTCTTTATGATGCCCTTTACCGTGATACCCCAGATATACCCTCGTGATCACCTCATTAGAACCATGTGATTCCCCACAAATACCCAGTCGATGACGTCACCATTATCCTCCCGCCATTTCCACGCCGCCATATTGCCAGCAGTGCGGCAGCGGCTGTTCGACGTGCCGGTCGTTCTACCCTGCGTCCGTTGTGATCTTTGACCGTGATTGTGGTGCGTGAGGGTGCAGGTAAGCTTTGCCATTTTTTATGTTTTATCAATCATTTTGTATTATACGGATGAGTGATAACACTCTTCTCCCGCTGTTCGGCGAGGAGCAGGCGGTGATAATTTGTATTATACGGATGAGTGATAACACTCTCTTCTCCCGCTGTTCGGCGAGCAGCAGGTAGTGATAATTGATTCTGAAGCCACCGTCCCGACTCGCCCGGTCGTGCAAGAAGATCCCGAGGGCCTGTGTATCGTCACCATCGAAGGTGACGATAAACAAGGATAAAGGCATGTCGCCTGGTGGATAATTGGAGGAGCTGAACGATTGAGATGAACCTGTGCAGCTGTGCTGCTAGAAAAAAAAAGCTGACGCTGACTTCTGTGGTGCATGTGACGGCGAAAGCGGCAAGCAACTTCGGCTGGCGCTAACGTTTTAATGTTTTATTATATATAAAAAAAAACGCACAGGCTGTACTATTATGTGGTACAGGTTTGTTGTGGATATTGAATGACTGCATAACAAACGCACATGCTGTAACATATTGATCAGGTTTGTGTTGAATATATAATGACTGGGAGTTTCCCTACATGTGAGTTTTGTTCGTTAACGAAATTTAACCGGATTTGAGCATGTTTATTTTCAACGAGTGTCTGCAGTAATCGAAATCATTGCAAGTATGTGACTGGCATCACCTGGAAATTGCAGGGGTATCCAGGAGGAATAGCGGACGGCATCAGTGGGGCATGAAGGGGGCGGGCATCCAAGGGGCATCAACTGGGGCATCAAGGGAGCATACAAGGGGTATCAAGGGAGCATCAAAAGAGCATCAAGGGAGCATACAAGGGGTATCAAGGGAGCATACCAGGGGCATCAACGGAGGCATCAGGAGAGCATCAAGAGAGCATCAAGGGGACATAAAGAGAGCATGAAGAGGGCAGGGGCGGATCCAAGGGGGGGGGGGGGGGGAGTGAGGGGGGGGGGGGGGACGCTGCCCCCCCCCCCCTGAGCCCGGGTCACGCCCATGTCGCGCCATAGAAACGCGCCCGTAAAGCGCAACTTTTTGTATGTCACGCACTGACCGAAATTCTGGATCCGCGCCTGGAGGGCATCAAGAGAGCATCAAGG
Organism: Chirona hameri; assembly: GCA_036785665.1. Taxonomy (NCBI): domain Eukaryota; kingdom Metazoa; phylum Arthropoda; class Thecostraca; order Balanomorpha; family Balanidae; genus Chirona; species Chirona hameri. Next base: position 5,660 of record JAXIVJ010001413.1, read on the forward strand.
TGACATCAAAGGGGCATCAAGGGGGCATCAAGGGGGCATCAATGGGGGCATCAAGGGGCACCAAGGGGGCATCAAGAGGCATCAATGAGTATATAGGGGGAATCTACCAGGCATTTTGGAGGGCTCACAGGGGCATAAAGGGGGACTCATTTTTACCCCTCCTGACCCCATCAGGGTATATTGGGAGAATATTCGAAGAATCAGAGAAACAAAAAGGCGATATTGGAGGAATATCGGGGGAATAATGGGGGTGTTGTTTTAGACCAATCCCCCCTAATATTCCCTAAAAGGAATAATTTTGTTTTTCAGTGTGTTGTACCTATACTTCCTATGTGCTCCTATGTGCACACATAGGAAGCTCATAGTGTATCCTATGTGCTCCTATGTGCACACATAGGAAGCTCATAGTGTATCCTATGTGCTCCTATGTGCACACATAGGAAGTTCATAGTGTATCCTATGTGCTCCTATGTGCACACATAGGAAGCTCATAGTGTATCCTATGTGCTCCTATGTGCACACATAGGAAGCTCATAGTGTATCCTATGTGCTCACATAGGAAGCTCATAGTGTATCCTATGTGCTCCTATGTGCACACATAGGAAGCTCATAGTGTATCCTATGTGCTCCTATGTGCTCACATAGGAAGCTCATAGTGTATCCTATGTGCTCCTATGTGCTCACATAGGAAGCTCATAGTGTATCCTATGTGCTCCTATGTGCTCACATAGGAAGCTCATAGTGTATCCTATGTGCTCCTATGTGCACACATAGGAAGCTCATAGTGTATCCTATGTGCTCCTATGTGTACACATAGGAAGCTCATAGTGTATCCTATGTGCTCCTATGTGCACACATAGGAAGCTCATAGTGTATCCTATTTGCTCCTATGTGCACACATAGGAAGCTCATAGTGTATCCTATTTGCTCCTATGTGCACACATAGGAAGCTCATAGTGTATCCTATTTGCTCCTATGTGCACACATAGGAAGCTCATAGTGTATCCTATGTGCTCCTATGTGCACACATAGGAAGTTCATAGTGTATCCTATGTGCTCCTATGTGCACACATAGGAAGCTCATAGTGTATCCTATGTGCTCATCACATAATCTCATTTCTAGTTATAGTCAGTTCTATTCCTAGGTCCACTTTCTGGGTTGCATTACCCCGATCATATTACTTTATTTTGTGATGTCCGCAGCTTGATAACAAGATTTTATTTGAACATTGCAAATATGAATTTTAACAGGTTTCTTCAGTATTTTCAACTTGGATACCAAACCTATTGAATTCGCCAAATGCCGTCCCACAAAAGTGTGCCTTCAGCTTGTGTGAAATGCTCTTAATTCTGTGTAAATCCTTATCATTTGGACCTAAAATATATTGCATATTGTATCCCTAGGCAAGTGGCAATCTTATGCAATACCTACAATACATTGAGCTTATGCCTAACCAACGTGCTTGTCCTACTGCATTTGTATGCAGTCTGCAACCTTATCCTTCATTTACTGTGTATTAACGCTACTCTTATTACCGAGCGGGCGCGAAGCGCCCGTGAGGTTTCTCGTCAACTTACTAGACACATTTCCATTTGACCCGGCCCGACACGGCATCCCGTGACCAGGGGGGATAAAGTGTTCTGTCCTTATGGATAAAGTCGGGGACAAAATGCTCCTTCCTCTGAAGTGTTCGGGGGTCAAAATGCCAGTAAAAATCATTACCTATGGCTATGTCATTTCTGGGAAAATTTACTAAGCGATCATGTCCTTAGAAATACTGATTGTCAAAACCACTTCAGATGTAATATTCACTTAATCATCATATTCATCACGTCAGCATGTATGTACATTTACCTTTTTAAAATTAGCAGTTGCGTTTCAGATCTTGATTCTCAATAATTTAGTTTCACCCATATTGCCGACGAAAAAATATATACCAGTTATCTAGTTAGACAATTGCTCCCCCGGGGGGTGGGGGTCGGGGTGCTTGTGTACTTTCAATGGAGTGAGTCTGAGATCGACTGTCAGGACAGTCGACCTCATTGTTCTGGTACTTTGAGAGTTCTACTATAAATAACAGAAAATCCGGTTCATTCAGCATGAACATTCACATTCCAGTTATACCGTGCATCCTGCGCAATTGCGTCGTTTATGACGCATGGTGGAAGACCCTATACGAAGGTAGAGTCATCCGGCCATTTGACCGAATCCAACTTAGGAATGGTGACGTCATCTGGACGGAGAATCCCTTACCCCTATACAAATCAATAATATTTCTCGCAATTTTTGAAAGACTATATAGATAATTCTACTGGGCCGAATTACAAACAACATGCCCTGAAAGATAGACCGATCCAAGCTCTCTAACTTATCTAAATAATATTTTGTTCCTAAGTCACTACTATTTTGACAGCGAAGGAGCTTTTATCTTACTCCTTCGCTAATGTTAAAAGGTTCGTTTGGTTTGGTTTGTGGACCAAGCACCGTATCCTCTTGGGACCAAGGTGCTAATTGGAACTCTCACCCTGTTCCTAGGGGTATGGGAGCCGGGTAGACTTTTTCAGAGACCCGCCGAGGGATTGAACCCCGGTCCCCGGCACATCAGGCAAGTATTTTACCACTGCGCCGAGTTGCTCCCCCAAATTACAACTGAAATGTAAGCAACGTGTTTTTTTTTGGTGTGAAATGCGTCAGATATGTATCTAGCAAGGTCACGGCATTGGCGGCAGCTGCGCGGCCGACTTTCGGTCTCAAATACAAGTCCTGCGCTTCGCCAGGAACGGAGGTTTAGTGAGAGCGTGATGGGTTTAGTGGTCGACCAGATACATATGACGTCATATGGCAAACTTGGTATCTGACGCATTTCTGCGCTCACGTTGTTTACATTCCAGTTGTAATGGCGGAGTCGTTGCGGGCGGTCGGCTGAGGCGATTGACGGGAGATACAAATTATTATTGTTAGGTAAGTACTGAGAATGTCCCTGTTTTGAGTGCAGTTCTGATGAAATTAGACATGTAAAATTAGTATAAAATATTCAATTTACCTATATAAAGTTGTGCAAAAGCGCATATCGCCCAATAATTAGCTATAGATCTTTGTTTGGTTTTAAACCGCGCCATGCCGGTGCTCGGCGCCACCTTCGCCGTGCCGGGGAGGGGGGGGGGGTAAACCCCCCTCTAACTCGAAAACTAAAAGGACTAGAAAGACGCGGAAAAAGGCGTTCGAACGCTCTCGACAAGCACATTCGAAGGTACTTCGAATATTGTTTTCCTCAAGTCAATATTGAGGTCACCAGAGGTCATCAAATGTCAGATTTTCTAGTTTTACGACTTCGCTCCAGAAACTCCCAGATATCACAGGAACTATGATAGCTGGGAAGAAACAGAAAAAAAACAACAATGGAAAGCTAAAAAAATACATTGCTAAAGTGTCCTTAGGTTTTAGCTCAGGTCAATAGTTTATGCTCCAGAGCTCATCAAATGTCAAAAGCCTATTTTGTTTTTACAAAACAGTTTATCACGAATATATTTTTACTTAATAAAGACAAGGCAATCATTTTGACGCCATCGTGTTTGTCCCATCAAGGCGCGTCGACTCATAATAGTGTTGACCAGGTTAGGTTAACTTAAAATGTGACCTCAGGTCAAGGTCAAGTGGTGACCCAAGTAGATCATGCTGCATATGGAAAGACGTGCCGTGACGAGAAAAAAAAAACACATTGGTTTCGGTTTCACTTCTCTATCGTTATTATGTCAAGAGTTATTGCCATAAAACAGTTGGTGACCTCGGATGACCGCGGCTGACCCTGTAGGGGTCACTGAACAAAAATGGCAACTAGGTCATCAAGAATGGCCTATAATAACCTGATCCATAAGGAATTAGACTTAACTTGCGTATCCTTGGAAAAGGAAGCATTTGAATATTTCCCCATTGACTTATAATGGGGAGGTCACGCAATTGACCCGACCTTAGGTCGCTGATATAAAAAATCCAAGACAAACGAATTGTAGAAGTATATGACCTTATGAAATCCTGTAAGTGTAAAACCGATCATCCACAAACTGTGACTGTGGTACGACCACAAGTTCTTTTGGAGGTGGGGGTCACGTGATCTGGTCTGGTGACTTGACCTGAGCTGACCCGAGGTATTTTTTTACATAATGTGGACAATTAATGCCCAAACAGCTGTGCCAAAAACGGCAGCGCTGCGCGCCACCGTTTTCCCGCTATCCGCGAAAAACCTGAGGGAGGTGTCTAAACACCCCCGGCACGGTGCGGGTTAAAATATAGGGATGATGTGAGCGTGCAGCCAGGTAGGTGTTAGGGTATTCATGTGAAGTAAAAAAATGACCCCAGCTGAGCTGGGGTCATTTTTGTATGTGCAACTTTTGGTCGGGGCCACTCAAAGCACTTTTACCACCCCAGCTCGTGACATGGCATCCCGTGCATCCCGTGTACGGGATGCATAATTTGAATTTAGTACTGGCTTTTGGCATGGATGAGGCAACTGAGATGATGTCTGCATTATGCGACTAGGTTTAGGGTAAACGACAGGGGAAGACCCGTGCTCGAAATATATCGGAATAATTTGCATTTGGTAATTTTTAAACTTTTAGAGAAATATTTGAGGATAGGGTCAATGCTGGCGATAGTACTCATATTCAATTACTGTCAAACTATTCTTATCGCATAAACTCTTCATAATTCCTCATCTAGCTCGTATTTACTCCTGAATTTCAGGGTCCAGAGATGACCATCTTCTCCTGACTGTCAGGGTCCAGGGTCGACCCTTTACTCCTGACTGTCAGGGTCCAGGGTCGACCCTCTACCCCTGACTGTCAGGGTCCAGGGATGATCCCCTACCCCTGACTGTCAGGGTCCAGGATCGACCCTCTACTCCTGACTGTCAGGGTCCAGGGATGACCCTATACTCCTGACTGTTAGGGTCCAGGGATGACCCTCTACTCCTGACTGTCAGGGTCCAGGGATGACCCTCTACTCCTGACTGTCAGGGTCCAGGGATGACCCTATCCCCCCGACTGTCAGGGTCCAGGGATGACCATCTACCCCTGACTGTCAGGGTCCAGGGATGACCCTATCCCCCCGACTGTCAGGGTCCAGGGATGACCCTCTACTCCTGACTGTCAGGGGCCAGTATCGACCCTCTACTCCTGACTGTCAGGGTCCAGGGATGATCCCCTACCCCTGACTGTCAGGGTCCAGGGATGAACCTCTACCCCTGACTGTCAGGGGCCAGTATCGACCCTCTACTCCTGACTGTCAGGGTCCAGGGTCGACCCTCTACTCCTGACTGTCAGGGTCCAGGGATGATCCCCTACCCCTGACTGTCAAGGTCCAGGGATGACCCTCTACCCCTGACTGTCAGGGGCCAGTATCGACCCTCTACTCCTGACTGTCAGGGTCCAGGGTCGACCCTCTACTCCTGACTGTCAGGGTCCAGGGATGATCCCCTACCCCTGACTGTCAGGGGCCAGTATCAACCCTCTACTCCTGACTGTCAGGGTCCAGGGTCGACCCTCTACTCCTGACTGTCAGGGTCCAGGGTCGACCCTCTACTCCTGACTGTCAGGGTCCAGGGTCGACCCTCTACTCCTGACTGTCAGGGTCCAGGGTCGACCCTCTACTCCTGACTGTCAGGGTCCAGGGATGATCCCCTACCCCTGACTGTCAGGGTCCAGGGTCGACCCTCTACTCCTAACTGTCAGGGTCCAGGGTCGACCCTCTACTCCTGACTGTCAGGGTTCAGGGTCGACCCTCTACTCCTGACTGCCAGGGTCCAGGGTCGACCCTCTACTCCTGACTGTCAGGGTCCAGGGTCGACCCTCTACTCCTGACTGTCAGGGTCCAGGGTCGACCCTCTACTCCTGACTGTCAGGGTCCAGGGTCGACCCTCTACTCCTGACTGCCAGGGTCCAGGGTCGACCCTCTACTCCTGACTGCCAGGGTCCAGGGTCGACCCTCTACCCCTGACTGTCAGGGTCCAGGGATGACCCCATCCCCCGACTGTCAGGGTCCAGGGATGACCCTCTACTCCTGACTGTCAGGGTCCAGGGATGACCCCATCCCCCGACTGTCAGGGTCCAGGGATGACCCCATCCCCCGACTGTCAGGGTCCAGGGATGACCCTCTACTCCTGACTGCCAGGGTCCAGGGTCGACCCTCTACCCCTGACTGTCAGGGTCCAGGGATGACCACATCTCCCGACTGTCAGGGTCCAGGGATGACCATCTTCTCCTGACTGTGAGGGTCCAGGGTCGACCCTCTACTCCTGACTGTGAGGGTCCAGGGTCGACCCTCTTCTCCTGACTGCCAGTGTCCAGGGTCGACCCTCTACCCCTGACTGTCAGGGTCCAGGGATGACCCCATCCCCCGAATGTCAGGGTCCAGGGATGACCATCTTCTCCTGACTGTCAGGGTCCAGGGATGACCCTCTACTCCTGACTGTCAGGGTCCAGGGATGACCCTCTATTCCTGACTGTCAGGGTCCAGGGTCGACCCTATACTCCCGACTGTCAGGGTCCAGGGATGACCCCATCCCCCGACTGTCAGGGTCCAGGGATGACCATCTTCTCCTGACTGTCAGGGTCCAGGGATGACCCTCTACCCCTGACTGTCAGGGTCCAGGGAGGATCCCCTACCCCTGACTGTCAGGGTCCAGGGTCTGCCATCTAGCCCTGACTGCCAGACGGCTGCGGCGCTGGGGTAACGTAGCTGGTTACCGCCGACACCGAGTAACTCTGACGCCGCGCCGCCAGCCTTGCCATCACCAGCTCCGCCAGCAGGGCCAGCAGCGCCAGCCCTACTCCAGCTCCATACAGCAGCAGAGGGCCGTGTAAGTTGGCCACGCTGAGCGGCCGAACCATGGCGCCAGTGTAGCAGGACGGCTGTCGGCGCGCGCAGGCCCGAGCCTTGACTCGTCGTCCGGGGTGTCGAGCCTCGTCCTCAAAACGATCACTCCCGACCAGACCGCTGGCCTGCAGACGCTAGGCGGTGGTGATGCGGTGGGCTAGCAGCGGGTGATGTTTCGACCAGAGCCTGCCGATCGACATGTGGTCGAAGGCCTCCTCGCCGAAGACGAAGTCCTCGAACTGGACAGAGCCCTGTGAGCGAAGCATCACCTCCGCCGTCGTCTCCAGCATGGTAGGCAGCACCATGGAGTAGGCTGACCGCTCGTGCAGGATCGTGTGCGTCAGCTCCTTGCCGAAGGGTACCACACGCATGTTGCGCGCCAGCTCTTTGACGAGCGGTCTCGGCGAGCGAGTGTAGAGGCTGCGGATGTGCGCGAAGTCGGAGAAGAGCCGGTAGTTCTGTCTGAGGAGGTCGCCCGCAGTGCGCGGCGGCTGGCTGCACGGCACCGTCAGCGCCTTGATCAGGTCGCTGAGAAAGGCCGTCGTCAGGATCAGCGACATGGCCACCCAGACAGCGACCAGCGGCCGGTGGCGGGGCGGCAGCCGGCCAGCGTCCAGCGGCACGCTCTGGCCCAGCAGCAGCGCCAACGCAGCAGACGCGTAGCCGCCGGGCGAGCCGCGTTGCAGCGTGCGCGACAGTAGCGCCGCCACGACCGCGGTGTTGACACCGATCGCCGCCCAGGTGGCTGGCGAGAAGAGTCTCAGCAGCGAGCTGGTGTCCAGCTGCGGATGCTGGTGCACCGTCATGAACGTGAAGGGGACCATAAAGTTGACGCCAGTCACCGATATGGGCAGCCGGTATACCCAGGGCCCGATCACGCTGGACGGCCAGGTGCGGTCAGCACCACCGGCCACCATCAGACCTATCGCGCGGACAGTGTTATCAGTCATCCGTCCTCGCACACCCCGCACCGAAAACTGCTGAGAATCCACGATCTCCAGGGTCATGTTGTAGAACTTGGGGATCTGCAGGATGGCCAAGTCTAGCTGAATGACGCGAAACGCCGACATACGAGTCCGCACGGTCACGCTGACACACGTGCGGTTGTCGCTCGGGGACTTCTCGCAGTGGTAGCGCTTCGAGTCGTGCTGCACGTAGGCTACGCGCAGTGGCGAGCCATCGGCGATGATGAGGCCGTTAGGTTGGACGCCGGTGCGGCGGTCGGTGACGTGCAGTCCGTCTCCTGCGTTCCAGCTGCCTACCTCACGTACGGCGCGCAGCGCAAACGTGCGTCGGAACAAGCGTCCAGCGCGTCCGGCGTTGCCGTCCAGCTGGAGACAGAGTAGGTCTGGCAGACGATCCAGCTCGGGGCGCAGCAGGGCGCGCCGACAGTCCAGCCGTCCCAGCAGCGCGGCCGGCCGCGGCGACCAGTGCGGCAGCGGTTGCGCGCCCGGCCAGTAGTCGCAGCCGGCGCCCAGCAGCAGCGCGCGGCAGCAGCGGCTGGTCGCGCAGTAGCTCGGCTCGGAACTGTCGGCGGCAGCGGTGACAAGTGCGTAGCGTCACCGGCTCGTCCCAGGGAGTGTGTGATGGGCTCGGCTCAGGAGGGAAGTCGCCACACAGCGTCAGGCCTAGTCCGTCCCAGTCCGGGAGCAGGCCCTCCGCCTGCATCTGCCGAAGGATCTCCAGGTAGGTGTTCCGTGAGAGTACACCGTCATCAGCGGAGAGGTCCAGCTCCAGCGGAGAGGCTGACCTGTCCACCAGGTCCAGCTCCAGCGGAGAGGCTGACCTGTCCACCAGGTCCAACTCCAGCGGAGAGGCTGACCTGTCCACCATCAGGGCTGGTACCGAGTCATTGCCTGGTGCTGCGGGGTCGGGCTGGACTGCCTCCACAGCACAGCAGAGCAGCCAGACGGCCAGAGCGGTCCGCATCACTGCCACCAGTGCTGACCGGCCGTCATGCAGCCCCAGCTGACCAGCGGACGTACCCAGCGCGCAGTACGTGATGCCAGAAGATGCCACCAGACACCAGCAGTGCTGCCAGCAGGTGCTGAGACCTGCTGCTGTCCTGCTGGGACCGTGAGACCCGCTGCCGACACCGGCCCGGCCCGACCCGACCCGACCCGACCCGACCCGGACCAGACCAGCCCAGCAGCAGGCGGCCGCTCGTCTGAGGCCAGCCACAGAGACCTGCAGTCTTTATATCGGCTGAAGGGTGGTCCCCATTAGACCAGTGATCGGTGGATGAATTACAAACAATGGAGCGTTTTGCTGCGATAGTCGCAACGTGAAATTACACTCACTGTAACGTTATGAAGTTTTTCAGGTAATAACTGGGTTGTTGAAAAAATACAGTTGTGAAACTAAATGGAATCAGCGAAAATGACAGAAATACTCATAACGATTTCGCATTTTAACAACATACTGCATTTCGTAGTGCCACATACATTAAATAATCAATCAGCGATCATAAACCCTTGAAAACGATTATAATTATGTATGTTCCATCAGCAGCATTGCTATCACATTGAATAAAACAACATTCATCAGCCACGGTCGAAACCCCCGGGGAAGAAAGCAGAGCTGCTTTTCGACTCGATTTGTTTCCCATTCAGCGCACAATTCGTTGATACAGAACTTGTTCTGAGGGACTGGGGAAGTGGAACTGGATTTTCATATTTGTTATGTTCGGACATACTTTTTTTCTGACCACGCTTAACTCAAGCGACACCCAGTGTTCCATAAATATTAGCATGGAACTCCCACAACCGGATAATATGCGATTCAGAAACTGATCCGAAGCAAGTGGTCGCGAAAACGTCAGTAAATTCCTTCACTGCCACCACCCGACTCACCAGAAAACCTAAATGCAAGACGTCCCATTACATATGGCGCTTTTGGTAGGTTCCTGTTACCAGATGTTTGAGGTCGAGTCAAATATTTACCGTTTCTGTATCCGGCGAAGCTAGTGGCTCCTGCTTGCCACCGACACAACACGCGAGTCCGTGGTTTTGCCACAGGTTGATAACACAAAAACAAACTGGCAAACCTTAAGATCAAGGACCTGGTAAGACAAAAAGACTGTGCTATGAGTCGTCTTATTTATAGTTAGATGCAAAATACAACATGATTGACTTAAAAAATGAGACAGCTTGGTGAGCTAAAACCTGTGGCTAATAACTCGAAATCGGCTAATAACTCAACAACCGTTGCATCTAGGGGAATTAAATTTGCCACGCAGGTCCGGTGGCAGAGGCGCACCATTGTATTACAATTTCAACAAGATCCGACATACCGTGTCGGCCGCTGTGTCGGCAACAACTGTGTCGTTGGTTTAACATGGGAAACGGCCAAATTCACAAATCGACGAAAACGGCCGAGCGCCCGTCGATCCCGGGATGATAACTCGCAAACCGAGGGTCACAGCGACATGCGATAAACACGATTCGACAGAGAGTACATTGGCCTGGCGTGTCACATGTCGTTCAGAGCAAAGCTTAGTTCAAGGCGAAAGTTATGACAACTTACATAAAAAAGGCATTTTCAGTATTTAAATCGGTACTCGGAAACTGTTGAACATAGAACGCTGAGACTTCACCACTTTACAGGCGAAGGTATCCTCTTTAAATTATATCGCAACACAAAGCTGTTTGAGTAATATTTAGGCAGGATAACAGGCGTTGCAATATTTTATAATATTTTGTTTTACCATAGTATTATTCCCAACACCGTAAAGGATAACACGAAGACGAGTTTTCACAACAACAAAAAAAAATACACCCGGATAGCGCCGTCTTTATTGACCACTATCCACCCAAAATATTTCACTTCTAGCCGATAGATAACTTATGATGAAGACAAACGTGAATAATTCCTGACGCTATGACGCGGACTCGTCGGGACTCGCCAGGCGACGGCTGCGGCCGGGATTGGTTTGCCGTCCTCCGTCAGAGGCGCTAGCTGACGTGCAGTGACCTTGGCCGGCGAGCGTGAGTTTCCCACGGCCGACAGCGGGCGCCTTCATAACATATAAATCGGACCGGGAAATGGGCAGCGAATGAGTTGGCTGTCTATATATATGTTAGCGGGTTATATAAATATATGTGTCCTATGCTATCCACCTAAAATATTCCGTCACCGGCTAATAGTTAAGATATGAGGAATACAAACGTAAAATATTGATTAGCACTTTAGCAATTGACGCTCGGCAGTACGCGTCGGTGGTGTAGTGGGTAGCGTCGCTGATTACTAAGTGAGTGAAGCGGGTTCGATTCCGGCAGGCTGACGGTTTTTCTTAAACGTGACATCAAATATTAAAATATAAATTAGCTGGCTATAAAAGTAAATGTTTATTATTAAAATAAATACCTAAATCAGACCGGTTAATGAGCATTGCACGTATTGGCTGGCTATGCAAATTAGCTGGCTATATAAATCAATGTTATATAAATAAATGGGTATATAAATAAATGGCTATATAAATAAACGGTGTTATTAAAATAAATGCCTAAATCGGACCGGTTAATGGGCATCGAACGTATTGGCTGGCTATATAAATTAGCTGGCAATATAAATAAATGGCTATATAAATAAATGGGCATACACATTTCAGGCCTTCTAGTCTAACTCCTTAAAAATGAATCCTACGAAAACAACTCTTCTTCTTGTCGGCACCTCCCAGTCTCTAAAAAGCACCAGTTCCTTCTCAATCAACATATCCGGTCACGTCCTGGTCTCCCCCCCCCCCCCCGTCCGTAAAGATGCTCGGAATGGTTTTTGACAATGAATTATCATGGGAGGAGCATATATCCAATGTTGTCAAAAAGTGCAACTCCATCCTTCTTTCACTTTACAAAATTCGTCACCACCTCACACCAGAGACTCGCAAGATCCTTATTCATGCTCACGTGTTTTCCCACACCATCTACTGTCTCTCAATCTGGGGCGGAGCTGCAGCCTGTCACTTGCACAGAATATAAACAAACTAATAAATTTTGCGGCTCGGATAGTGACAGATGCTCGAAAATGTGACCACATCTCACCTATTTTAGATCAACTTGGCTGGCGCAAAATCGACGACCTGGTCAAACATCGTGACTACATCAAAGTCTTCAAGGCTTTGAATGATGCAAACACTCCGCAAGCTGTCCAGTCGTTATTTGTCCGATGTTCGGCCGTGTCGCAGCGAGTTACTCGCGCAACAGCCAGTGGCGAGTTACAGCTTCCCCCGTTTCTGCTTTCCTTGGCTCGCAATACTTTCTCATACCATGCATCTCAGTCCTGGAACAACCTGCCGGCAGGGGTGTGGTTTCCTACCTCTTTGTGGGTGCCAGGGTACCCACAAAGCTGGAATGGGAACCAACAACAGTCTTTCGGCACCCACAATCAAGAACATGTTTCAAAATGCATAATAATGAAAAAACTGTTAAAAAAAATACAGATCAGGATTTTCGCTGATGTTACAACTTTAATGATTGGGCTTTAATGATGGGGTGTTTATGCCAAGCACCAGTTTGAAATCTTCCCTGCCGTTATGATCGCACTTTTTCTGGCACATAGTACATTTTGTCATGGCACTAGCTGTCAAGAAACTGAACATTTATTTATTAAAACGTTGTTTTATTTCATGCTTGAAGTTGTTCGGTGCACATGTATTTACTTCAATGTCCATATACTTTTCCAAAGAAATATGTTTTAATTTTGTAAGCTGAAGGCGTTCCGGATCGATGGCAGTTTCAATTGTAACTGTGCTTTATATAAAGTAGGTTTTAGTAACGGACAAATACACACCTTATAGTTTTAGAGTGTTAAACGAAGTTGATCTAATTTTCATAAACAGACGGTTTTATTTTGTGATTTGCCCGCGCAAGTGACTTTTGGCAGCGTCCTCATGGAGGTCGCTGCCAGGCCGAAACGAAACAAGTCCTTCGTCTTTGAAGAACAGTCTTTGTATTTTGGATTCTATGTACTGGAGAGTATGTACCCGAAGCGATATTTCGTCCGGAATGAAAGACGAACGAAGACATTCTTTATTTAATAATGATTGAAACGATGTAGTCGGGACGAACACATATATGACATGTGAAAATTGTAACCGATAAACGGCAAACTAAAACAAATGCATCGACAGGCGACAAAAAGACACTAAAAGTTATATTCATACTTAGTGTAGACGATCTTAGCTGATCCAATTTTCCGGTCGCTCAATGTGTAAACAATTAACATAAATAAGTAAACGTAGGGAAGTTGGGGGAATTTGAACCACTGGGGTAATTTGAACCACCACCCTTCCGGTCAAATCCAGAGCTACGATCCATCTTAAATCGCGATATCTAAGATGCTCGACAAAAACGACGGCAGCATGCATATGTTGTTGAAATGTTTTTTTTTTGCACGGAACTGATCTAAAATGTGAATTCAACAATCCGTCAGTTTTTGGAGAATTATGACGATGACTGATCATCTTCACCATTGGTCGTAAGGAGCAATGGTTACTCTAACACCACCAGGTGTCAATGTCGCGGCAATTGGAACATCGTTGACAGGGCGCATTAACCCGCGCGCTGCAGGGGCTTTGTGCCGAACACGAACTGCAGGGGGTTGATTTCCGCCCCCCCCCCCTGAGATCTCGAAAACTACGCAACGTAGCGAGAAGAAGAAAAGGACATTTGATAGCTTCATGCATGTTCTATCGAAAGTATTTCAGTGTTTTTTTAAGTCAGGTCAAAATTGAGGTCACCAGAGGTCATCGAAGGTCAAATTTTCCAGTTTTTCCTGTTTTAGGACATCGCTCCAGAAATTCCCATATATCTCAGAAACGATGATAGTTAGAAACAAACGGAAAAAAGCAAACGCCAGCCAGTTTTTATCGCTGAGGTGTCCTCAGATTTGATCTCAGATTAATATTTGAGGCTCCAGAGGTCAAAAATAAAAAAAAAACGTTTTTTTTTGCTATATCGTTTTTTGCTATGAACTTTTTACCTAATAAATATAACGGAAAACTGTTTACGCCATTATGTTTATCTTGTCAAGGCGTTTTGAATGATATATATAGTGACCTTGTTAAGTCAACTTAACAATTTGACCTAAGGTCAAGGTCAAGTGGTGACCCAAGTAGGGCATGTTGCATATGGGAAGACGTGTCTCGACGAGACAAACACATTGATGTCTGTTTTACTTCTATATCTTCATTATGTCAATAGTTATTGACAAAAAAGTGATGGTGACCTCGCATGACCTCAAATGACCCAATAGGGGTCACTGAACAAAACTTACACTTGGATCATCAAGAATATCTTATAATAACATGATCCAGAAGTAATTGGACTAGTACCATGCATATCCTTGAAATAGGAAGCATTTGTATATTTCCCCATTGACTTATTATGGGGAGGTTACGAAATTGACCTGACCTTAGGTCACCGATATCAAAATTCCGAGAGATACGAATTGTAAGTACTGATGCTCTCATGACATCCTGTAAGTTTCAACTTGATCGGTGAAAAACTCTGGCATTGGCACAACTGCAAACATTTTTGGTGGTAGGGTCACTTGACCTGGTCTGATGACCTGACCTGAGATGACCCGAGCATATTTTTTTTCTTCAAAGTGTGCGCAATTGATGTCCTAACAGGTGTATCAAAATCCGGCAGCGCTGCGCGCCGCCGTTTTTTAGCTATCTTTGAAAAACCTGAGGGGGGGCGGAAATCAACCCCCTGCAGTGCGCGGGTTAATGTCTCCCGAAGTATCGGAACGTGGCAATTTGGACCGGTGGTGTTCCTTATCACTCAATCAGTAAATGTCCCTTTTCGACGCCTTTCCCCTGGTTTGTTTTGTGCAAACGATCACGCATGTGCAAAAACAAAATCGACTCTATTACGTATTCTGGACCGATGGCCCAAATGTTCATGTATTGTATATCCCTCGCCTTGGTTAGGGGTCATTTTGCCCCCCCCCCCCCTGAGGTTTTTCAGAAATAGCGGGAAAACGTCGGCGCGCAGCGCCACCAAATTTGGCACAGCTGTTTGAGCATCAATTACCCACATTTTGTTAAGATGTTGACCCCAGGTCATTTCAAGTCACGTCAAGTGACCTTACCTCCAAAAATGTTTGTGGTCATGCCAAAGCCACAGTGTTTGTCCGAGAGATTTGAAACTCACAGGATTTTATCAGGTCATAAGTACCTAAAATTTGTTTATCTCGGATTTTTTTTTACATCCGTGACCTAAGGTCAGGTCAATTTCGTGACCTCCCCATTACCTATAAGTCAACGGGAAAATATGAAAATGCTTCCTATTCAGAGAATATGCATTAGATCAGGTCACTTATTTCAGAATCATGTTATTTTAGCTCATTATTGATGACCCAGGTGCAATTGTTGCTCAGTGACCTCTGCAAAGTCAGCTTAGGTCATCTGAGGTCTCCAGCACATTTTTGACAATAACTCCTTATATATTAAAGATAAAGACGTGCGAATGGCATCACTGTGTTTGTCTCGTCAAGACACATCGTACCCTATGCAACATGACCTACCTGGGTCACCAAATGATCTGAGGTCAAATTTTGAAGTTGACCTAACCTAACCACTAACCAGGTCACCATTAATATGTTTCGAAGCGTCTTGTCGAGACAAACACGATGGTGTTATAATACATAATTGTAATAATATAAATCATTGCTCTATGTTCAACTGTTAAAAAGTTATTCACGAAAAGAAAATGCCATTGTGACCTTTGGCGATCTCTGGAGCCTAAACTATTGACCTGAGATAAAATTTGAGGACACCAATGGCGATTGCATTTTTCACAAGCTTTCGATTTCTTTTTCCGTTTCTTCCTAGCTATCATAGTTCCCGAGATATTTGGGGGTTTCTTGAGCAAAGTCTTATGCTTGGAAAATTTGACCTTCGATAACCTCTGGTGACCTCAATATTTACCTGAGCCAAAACAATGTCAGGAGTAACTTCGAAAGTCCTTGTCGGGAGCTTTCGAACGTTCTAGCCCTTTCAGTTTTCGAGTTAGTGGGGAGGTCATTTTGACCCCCCCCCCCTCCCACCCACCAGGGCGAAGGTGGCTCAGAGGCCCACCGGGGCGCGGGATATATTCCTATGTTTCTTTCTTAGTCCCCATTTTAAAGTGTTCAGTGCACAAGATCAAGATATTTTGCACAAAATATAACTTTGGTACTGGTTTGGTCATACCTGTTGTTATTCGGATGTGTCCACCGTGGTTACAAGAAAATGTTGGAACGTATAAGGTGGTAGCAGGGCCATTCGGATCAGGGTGGTTCAAATTACCCCACAATTTTTCTGATCATGAGTTTTGACATGACGTCATTCTAAAAGCATTAGACATGTCACATGCCATCTGAGGCGACAAGTGTTAGCGTAGGAAGAAATAGGGACAACGATTTGGTGCTGTATCTACCCAAGCTCAATAGAGGATACGTATTAAAACGACACAGCTAGGTGACACGTCAGTCAAAGCTTAGTGGCCCGAATTTCGATGATAATATAGGAAATAACCAGTAACCTCAATAAATAAATAAGTAAATTTAGACCGAAATTATACTATTATATATATATTGCCTGTTGCGGCTTCATCAGCAAATATAATATCGATAATACCGATTGGTATTATCAGTGCTGATTAACCCTCGCCCTACGGGGTTAATCAGCACAGCCCCCCCCCCCCCCCCACTGAAGTTTTTCTTGAATAACTTTTTACACATACAGCGCATCTTACTGAAATTTGCAGTATCTGAGTTTACAACAATTATACGTATCCTATCAAAGTTTGAAGCGTATACAACTAATATATCGTGGCATATGGTCTTTTCGTCAAGGTCATGTCAGACCCCAAAGGGCCATTGACCTGACCCCAAAGGTCACCAGTTGACATAGATACTAAAATTGTGAAACCGTTGGATTCTCCTTATGACAGGTAACACGTTACTTTTTACGGTGTCTCTCTATCTCTCTTCGTTCGGAAGTTATACTAAGCGCCCTGTACATGTGCTGTAATGCAAAACGCATAGCAATTCGATTGCAGCAATTCGATTCGAGCAATTCGAATATGGTGACGATTTCCGTGATCTAAGAGGTCATTAACTGGCCTAGACCTAAAAATTGATATATTGCCAGATAGCTAATACAACGATCAACATTTTAACGCTAACCAAATCGTTTTATACTCATCACTTTGGTAATGATGACGGACAGAGCAAAATCGCTTATTTTTGGACGTGGTCGATCTTAGGTCCTTCACTTGACCTGGAAAGTCACCCATTGACTTGAAACATAAAACTCGCATGCTGCTAGACTCCTCTCATGACAGGCAACATGCTGGTTCTTACCGCATTGCTTTATGTTGCTTGGTTTCGAAGTTAACAGGTGGAGGCTGTCAGCCCCCCCCCCCCCCTGTCAGGTCCCAGTAGCGCAAAGGTGAGAAACGGGGGCGAGAGTTAAAGGCACTGTTCCACCTTTGTGAAAGTTGTCGCATAACACTTAATTGTATGTCTACATGTCAGGCGAGGTCAGCTGAACATGTTCGTGAACTTTTTTTCCGAAAAAAAGTTTATCTTGGAAGATATTTAACTTTTAGTTTTAAGCGGAAAGTTGGGTTTGTGACGTCATATGATTTTGTTTTAATAACAGGGAAATCCTTTGTGCTGTCAAATATATGGATTTTTTTGTCGACATCTATTGCGCAGAAAAAGCGAACCACCCGGTGTCTAGATTGGTTTAGATTTCGAACCAACCGGGGATCGAGCAATGAAAGACGAAAATATTCCAAGGCTGATCTTAAAACAAGTCAACTATCATTACCAGTTGGGTAAAGAGACGACGCTGTCGGTTTAGATTCCCTATTCAAATACACATGTGCCTTATTTTTTACAGATGTCAAAATCAAACTCGAATATCTTTTTGATTAGATCATTGTGGTTGTTTTAACTGCTACCATACTTAATTTCAATGCCTAGCCATACAAATGGCTATCTCAACTCAAATATAATGTTAAGGTGGGATACATCTTTCATCAATTAAGTTTAACCCTTGTTTAAGACTTGGCATAATTACGAAATAACAATACAAATGACTTAAGTCTCAATAGTTCGGAAAATAGTCGAAAAAGTGTCACTATATTTCGGCACAAGCCTTTTACAAGTACTTTGAAGTAGCTAATATTACAAGACACACAACCTATCATACAAGACACACATAACGTAGCACGTAATGAACAAAACATAATCACAAGTACTGAATAATATGAAACAAAACATCAAAGCCGTATGCGAAGCAAGCTTCTGAAGACTATCAATGAATACAATTTGACCCTAAATAAATTTAGATACACCGATGCGATTTCAGGATAAACTGCACTTGGAGGTCCATGTTACGTCAGTGCCAGACTGCTTACTAGCTCAAAAGTGGCCAGCTCGCTACATTTTTGTTCATGACAGGTTTGAGGTCTCGAATAAACATGGTTTCCTTTACTTTACGTTCAACATGGCCGTGGCACTTACATAATATTTTCCCTGTTATCGGAACTTCAGGAATGACATCATAACCGTGCTGGGATTGAAAGTGAAGCCTAACAGGGTTGTTGATGTCCTTCCTGAACTAACTACACCGGGACAAACCAACGCACAGACAAGCAAGACAAAAAACGAACCGGACCGAACATATATAACTTTGCCGTTCGTTGACGATGAACTTTGCAGGAAGGTCGAACGGATAGTACGTGCCAGCGGCCTTCCTTGTAAAGTTGCATGGGTCAACAAGGAGTCACTTAAACGACCACTCACCAGGACCGACCTACGAGGACCAACTTGTCCCATCAAACGTGGTGTATGCATTCCCTGCAAGTCCGGCTTTGATCAAACTTGTGCGACCAACAACGCAGTTTATCAAGTCAGCTGCAACCTTTGCCCAGCCACATACGTGGGGAATGCATGCGCCCCGTCAGAGAAAGGTTCTTTGACCACCGCCGCGCTGCGTTCAGGAAGGACATCAACAACCCTGTTGGGCTTCACTTTCAATCCCAGCACGGTTATGATGTCATTCCTGAAGTTCCGATAACGGGGAAAATATTATGTAAGTGCCACGGCCATGTTGAACGTAAAGTAAAGGAAACCATGTTTATTCGAGACCTCAACCCTGTCATGAACAAAAATGTAGCGAGCTGGCCGCTTTTGAGCTAGTAAGCAGTCTGGCACTGACGTAACATGGACCTCCAAGTGTAGTTTATCCTGAATTCGCATCGGTGTATCTAAATTTATTTAGGATCAAATTGTATTCATTGATAGTCTTTAGAAGCTTGCTTCGCATACGGCTTTGATGTTTTGTTTCATATTATTCAGTACTTGTGATTATGTTTTGTTCATTACGTGCTACGTTATGTGTGTCTTGTATGATAGGTTGTGTGTCTTGTAATATTAGCTACTTCAAAGTACTTGTAAAATAGGTATCACGTTCGCGATATGTTGTGTGTTGTAGTTTTCGCAGGCGAATTGCCCTCAGTCACCTGATGAAGGTTTGTGCCGAAATATAGTGACATTTTTGTCGACTATTTTCCGAACTATTGAGACTCAAGTCATTTGTGTATTGTTAAGGTGGGATAGTCCCTTTAAGCCTCAACAGACGACATTTTTAATAGTATAATTTGGGGCTCAATTTATTTATTTATTAATTATGAGGTTACCGGTTATTTGCTTTAATATCATCATCATGCTCAAACTCACTGGAGTTTTCGCCATCGTAGTGATCCGAATTCCCCCACCTTCCCCTACCAACGAAAAACCATCACCAATGTTTCTCGTTGGCTGCTGGTTTGGGATGGAGGGGGGGGGGGGGGCGAAAATAAATTTCAGTTTGGGATCCCACAATCATTTTCATAAAACCACACCCCTGCCTGCCGGCAGCCGCCTCGGCTGCTCGTACGCTACCAGCCAGATGTTCTCGCCGCTCTACCAAATCATCTGTGATTTGACATCTCATCTTTGGTGCAAAGATGATTTAGCAATTGTATTTGCATCTGTATTAATATTTCGCGTCTGATTTAGACAGCGTCCTTGACCGATGTATGTACCGATGACCAATGTATGTACCGATGACCGATGTATGTACCGATGACCGATGTATGTACCGATGACCGATGTATGTACCGATGACCGATGTATATACCGATGACCGATGTATGTACTGATGACCGATGTATGTGTATGCCTCTATGTACTCATCTTGACGGCGTGTTTGGAAACTGATCAAACATTAAACCACAACGTGGAATGATTCGGCAATATATGAACTGATGAGTGGCGGGGATTCACATTTATTGCCCAGTCAGTTGTGATTAAGACTAATGTGAAAAATGGTTTTCTTCTGTTTGACTTCCTGGAGTTAATCAATCAACATCAGTGTAAGTCGTAGGGACGAAAAAGACGTAACATAATCATATAACGTAGACTGTCAGAAACCAATCAAGGTTTCACCTATACCATGTTGACGGACCACCCAACCTTCGTGCTCGTATCTCGCTATCAACCATCCTTGATGAAACCAGTGATGCATCCATACATTGAAGAAAGAGACCATTGTCAGAGGAGACATTGTTTCAATCAATTAATACATACATACATTATACTTTGCATTTTTAATTAGATCATTGTAAGTGATAACTATTAACTTGTAAATGAAATCATCGGTATATAAATGTTACCCGGTACCACGATGTTTCATGGTAATTTTACAGGACAGAACACGTGACAAATTGCAACGTGTCACATGAGGGCACGTGTTTACCTGGCACCCGATGAATCACCTGTCGCGCACACTGGCGGATTCGTGCTCGTATCTTCGTGCCAACCTTCGTGCTCGTATCTCGCTATCAACCATCCTTGATGAAACCAGTAATGCATCCATACATTGAAGAAAGAGACCATTGTCAGAGGAGACATTGTTTCAATCAATTAATACATACATACATTATACTTTGCATTTTTAATTAGATCATTGTAAGTGATAACTATTAACTTGTAAATGAAATCATCGGTATATAAATGTTACCCGGTACCACGATGTTTCATGGTAATTTTACAGGACAGAACACGTGACAAATTGCAACGTGTCACATGAGGGCACGTGTTTACCTGGCACCCGATGAATCACCTGTCGCGCACACTGGCGGATTCGTGCTCGTATCTTCGTGCCAACCTTCGTGCTCGTATCTCGCTATCAACCATCCTTGATGAAACCAGTGATGCATCCATACATTGAAGAAAGAGACCATTGTCAGAGGAGACATTGTTTCAATCAATTAATACATACATACATTATACTTTGCATTTTTAATTAGATCATTGTAAGTGATAACTATTAACTTGTAAATGAAATCATCGGTATATAAATGTTACCCGGTACCACGATGTTTCATGGTAATTTTACAGGACAGAACACGTGACAAATTGCAACGTGTCACATGAGGGCACGTGTTTACCTGGCACCCGATGAATCACCTGTCGCGCACACTGGCGGATCCCAGCCTCTCTCCGTGAGTGTGGGGGGATCTTTTTTGTGGCAAAAGGTACCCCATTTTTCCCCTCGGCGGATTTGAGCCGGTTACCTTATTTTGGTATTCTAGCTTAAGAAATTCACTTTTCAAATTCACAAAAAAAAATATTGTTATTTTTCCGAAAAAAAAAACAGTTTTTGTTGTTGTCAAAAACACAAAATTTTGAAAATCCGAGATCGTCATTTCGATGAGAATGTCATTTCCTTTCTTTTGACGTTTTGTATTTGCAATGCGCTTCAAAACTCTTTTTTTCTACGATTGTTCAAATATTTAGCGTTTTTCCACCAAAAATGGCATGACATGACGTCATTAAAACGTCATTATCTCCCATAATGCTACATTAATTGCATTGGAATTTGGTGAACAGACATATAATTGATGCAACATAAGGTACTTAAAGTTTAGCGTTGATATCTAAAATAGTTTTCAAATTATTGAGAAAATCCGGGAAGGGGCAGATTCTGCCCCCCCCCCCCCCCCAGCGGGGCGCGGGTTAAGTGTCACCGGGGCTGCTTTAATTGCATCAGTTGCGCTCTTTTGTCTATCATTGAAAGAAAGTGATACATACAAACTTCAAATTAAATTACTCCGAGAGAAGTAAACAACTTCCGTTTTCATGAAGTAATCTCCTAAGATCATTGTTTTTCACGTGCACTGCAGGGAACGCGCGGGGGGCATACTGGTATTGAATGCCCCTCTCAGATTCCTGTGGGGGGGGGGGGGGCATTTACCCCTGATGCCTCCCCCTGGATCCGCCAGTGCCAGCAATTACCGCCAAGGAGAGCCTATGTCAGACATTGAATTAAAATCATTTTCCCATTTTTCAAATTTGTATAAGCAATTGCGAAAGTTGGCATGCCGCGAAGCAGCGCGAAATTTTCCGGTTTTTGACTGTGGATAGCTGGATTTTGACTGTTGCAAAGACAACTTTTACGATTTTGCGATAAATTGGGAACGCGCGGGAGGGGGGGGGGACATACTTGTTTTGAATGCCCCCCAGATTCCTGCGGGGGGGGGGGGGGGCATTTGCCCCTGATGCCCCCCCCCCCTGGATCCGCCAGTGGTCGCGCAGGTGATGTCTTCGCAACACATCGCGGCACCTATTTCGACCTTAATGGATGCTCCTGCCCGTATCAGCAAACAAAGTCAAGTGACTACGTATGGTATGACGTTTAACATCGCCACTAATAATGACGTCAAACATCGTCACTAATAATGACGTCAAACATCGTCACTAATAATGACGTCGAACATGCGACATAATCCACAAAACAGTAAGCCTAGCATTAACTTGTTGGACAAACCCATTTCAGGTAAATGCCTTTCATTATTTCTTTATGTAAGCACACACTATACACGCAACCCGTTCATTGGCTTTTCATACCGATAAGAGAAGGAAAATGACGGATATAACTTGTATGGAAAGGAGATTAATGACGATCATGATGTTTGGGTAGGTAGGAAAATAAGTTAAACTGCTCCTGCTGGTGCTATCCATTGGTGCTGCGGGCGTTTGCAGTCTGTTTCAGTGAGGACAGTTATCCATTGGTGCTGCGGGCGTTTGCAGTCTGTTTCAGTGAAGACAGACAGTTCTGCTGGTGCTATCCATTGGTGCTGCGGGCGTTTGCAGTCTGTTTCAGTGAAGACAGACAGTTCTGCTGGTGCTATCCATTGGTGCTGCGGGCGTTCGCAGTCTGTTTCAGTGAGGACAGACAGTTCTGCTGGTGCTATCCATTGGTGCTGCGGGCGTTTGCAGTCTGTTTCAGTGAGGACAGACAGTTCTGCTGGTGCTATCCATTGGTGCTGCGGGCGTTTGCAGTCTGTTTCAGTGAGGACAGACAGTTCTGCTGGTGCTATCCATTGGTGCTGCGAGCGTTTGCAGTCTGTTTCAGTGAGGTCAGACAGTTCTGCTGGTGCTATCCATTGGTGCTCTGGGCGTTTGCAGTCTGTTTCAGTGAGGACAGACAGTTCTGCTGGTGCTATCCATTGGTGCTGCGAGCGTTTGCAGTCTGCTTCAGTGAGGACAGACAGTTCTGCTGGTGCTATCCATTGGTGCTGCGGGCGTTTGCAGTATGTTTCAGGGAGGACAGACAGTTCTGCTGGTGCTATCCATTGGTGCTGCGGGCGTTTGCAGTCGGTTTCAGTGAGGACAGACAGTTCTGCTGGTGCTATCCATTGGTGCTCTGGGTGTTTGCAGTCTGTTTCAGTGAGGACAGACAGTTCTGCTGGTGCTATCCATTGGTGCTCTGGGCGTTTGCAGTCTGTTTCAGTGAGGACAGACAGTTCTGCTGGTGCTATCCATTGGTGCTCTGGGCGTTTGCAGTCTGTTTCAGTGAGGACAGACAGTTCTGCTGGTGCTATCCATTGGTGCTGCGAGCGTTTGCAGTCTGTTTCAGTGAGGACAGACAGTTCTGCTGGTGCTATCCATTGGTGCTGCGGGCGTTTGCAGTCTGTTTCAGTGAGGACAGACAGTTCTGCTGGTGCTATCCATTGGTGCTCTGGGCGTTTGCAGTCTGTTTCAGTGAGGACAGACAGTTCTGCTGGTGCTATCCATTGGTTCTGCGGGCGTTTGCAGTCTGTTTCAGTGAGGACAGACAGTTCTGCTGGTGTTATCCATTGGTGCTGCGGGCGTTTGCAGTCTGTTTCAGTGAGGACAGACAGTTCTTCTGGTGCTATCCATTGGTGCTCTGGGCGTTTGCAGTTTGTTTCAGTGAGGACAGACAGTTCTGCTGGTGCTATTCATTGGTGCTGCGGGCGTTTGCAGTCTGTTTCAGTGAGGACAGACAGTTCTGCTGGTGCTATCCATTGGTGCTCTGGGCGTTTGCAGTCTGTTTCAGTGAGGACAGACAGTTCTGCTGGTGCTATCCATTGGTGCTGCGGGCGTTTGCAGTCTGTTTCAGTGAGGACAGACAGTTGTTGGGGTTATGAAACAAACGAACACAACTAACAAAACTATGTTTTTTCTAGTCCGAACCGTTTGAATGGACGGATTTCCGAGGTCAGGACCCGCGCTAAGCAGAGCTTGTTGTGCAGACCAGGAATTGTCCGTCCGATCGGACAATTCCTGGTGGCCGGCATAATTTAGAGGCGAAAGTTGTACGTGCCCGACATACCTGGACACGGTCCGCCCTGCACTCTGACGTCACCTAACCTTGAACGCGGCTGCAGCAGCCACCGGCCGCAGGCCATCCCAGTCAGAGGCAAATAGCGAGCGCCGAAGGGACTCGAACCCGGCCTGCCACACCGGGTGGGATCAGAAGCCCAGCGCTCTCCCCACTGAGCTACGGGGGTGGACGAATGTGAACGAAAATGACTTCGCTAATCGATCACGCTGCAGTCCTTTTCGTTGAACTAATACGTTTGCTCTCTGTGCCTGATTTCATATGATGACTTTACAGAACGTTGATGGAGCTTTCACCTTGGCCGCTTACAAAACAATTCCCTTCTCTCTCGTAGCCTTGAGCATTCGGGACGACACTGGGAGGTCATGCAGGGAGCGAAAATAATACAGGTGTTGAGGGCATCAAACAGCAGTTGGAATGTCTGCACACCGTGAAACTTCATGAAACTTCAACGCTTTGTTTTACTTGGCGGGCGCTGGTTGATCCATAACCCATTTCGTCAAACATATATGAGTAGGCTATGCAGAGAAGTGCGGGACAGGGCCAAGACACGACCTGCCTCGACCATGTGCAACAGTAGGACCTGAACAAAATTATTTCATTTAACCGAGTTATCGCTTTCAGCGCGATTCTTAGACAAGGGCCAAAATGTAAAATATTTAAACAATATCTATAATAAATGGTTAATGTAACACAACAGCCATCACACGTCGTATCATTCAGTGTAACATTTCCTGTTTCTGATGAAAACTGGCAAGCCCCAATGAATTGATTAACATTAGTAGAGCCAGCGACCGAAATTCTCCGAAATTCTCTTTTGCCACTTTGCCATAAAATGAGGTTGCATATCAGTGTCGGATCCAGAGGGTCCATAAGGCCAAGCCCCCTCTCCTTGAGGCTCCTCGAAAGGGTGCATAACTAGCCGATCGAAGTGGCTCGAAACCAACTGAATTTGAAGCTTATCAAAATTGATAACGAACAACCATTGTCAATGACTGCTTACAGAGTTGGTAATAATAATGTTACCTGACAATATCTGTTAATGACAACGAATATCGATTTTGGCATACATCAGGGTTTGGAGGCAACATGCAGCACAACTGCAAACATACAGCACAACTGCAAACATACAGCACAACACAGCATGCGTCATAGCAAACAGCACAAGGTTTGCGTTTAATAATTGCCGAGTGTATCTTCCTCAGGTTAACGGGCAGGGCGTTGAGACGCTGTATGACACTCGGTAACAACCTTCAAAAAGCGACACCTGCCTTTTTCCGTTCTCACACGCGGGATCAGAGTTCCAAATCAGAGCATGGCGAGTGTATTTGAGTCGAAGTTTCTCGAAAAGTGAGAAGCACAAGCCCGAGCTTTGCCGGTATTATGCATTTTTAGAAGAATTTTCAGAGATGGAAAATCGTACAGTTAGCGGAAGTGAGCCAGCCCAGTTCTTTCAGCATGCCCGAGATGTAGAAGAATTTACTCTGCCCAGCGACAGGGCCCAATCAATTGATCTTTTGGACGTAGGAAATAACCAGGGCGTCAATTCTGATATAAAGACATAAAGACATAAAAGAAAAGTGCAACAAAGAGCCTCTTGGGCCCATCCGAGTTTGCACCCCACCCCACCCACCCCCCCCCCCCCCCACCCCCCCTCCACCAGTCTCGCCCCTTCAAATCACCTTACTCTACCTGCATAAAAGAAGGCTAATCCCACGAGTATTTATGAACCCTTCTCTGTAAAGTATTTATCTAATCTAATTTTGAAGGAAGCAAGTGTCACTGCATCAGCGACATCCCCTGGTAGCATATTCCAATGTCCTACAACCCTTCTACTGAAAAATGACTGTCGTAGCCTAGTCCTACTTTATTTCATAATGAGTTTATGCTGATGACCTCTACCTCGATTTTCCCTATTGAACTCAAACATACCCTTTAAATATCCAGAATGCTGACTATTTACAAATTTGAAGACTTCAATTAGATCTCCTCTTAGCCTTCTATATCTAAGTGAAAACATACCCAATTTCTTTAATCTATCTTCATAAGGTAAACTACCAAGACAATTAACCATTTTTGTTGCCCTTCTTTGAACTCTTTCTAACAACCAGCAATCTTTCTCATATGTTGGAGACCAGGCTTGTACACAATACTCCAAATGTGGTCTAACGTATGCACAATACAGTTTTGTTATTACCTTTTCACTCTTGTAGGAAACATTTCTGTTAATGGCCCCTAGCATTCTAAGTGCCTTTTTCCTAGCTTCTACAACCTGGTCTGACGCTGATAGTCTATTGTTTACCACGACACCTAAATCTCTTTCCTTTTCAATCTGCTCCATTTTCTGCCCACCCATTTCATACCTATGTTTACTGCTAACCCGTCCAGCGTGCATAATCTTACATTTACTCAAATTGAATTTCATCTGCCATGCTTCAGACCACTCAACTAGCTTGTCCAGATCTGATTGAAAAACATCCTGATCATGTTTTCCTCTAATAATCCTGACAACTTTTAGATCGTCTGCAAATTTCAAGACTTTGCTGTCTATACTGTTCTCAATTGCATTCACAAATATTATAAAAAGCAATGGGCCCAGGACTGAGCCCTGTGGAACCCCACTGAGAACCTCCTTCCATTGTGATTGGCACCCATTCAATATAACCCTTTGCTGGCGTCCTGAAAGCCACGTTTCTATCCAATCCAGAATCTTGCCCCTGATCCCATGAATTTTAAGTTGCAACCCCAGTCTTGTATGGGGGACTTTGTCAAATGCTTTACTGAAATCAAGAAAAGCTACATCTAGCTGTTTACCCTGATCAAAGCTATCTGTTGCAACATCCAAAAACTCCAGAAGATTAGTTAAACAAGAACGGCCCTTCCTAAAGCCATGCTGTGTATCCTTGATGAGTTCATTTTGCTCCAAGAATTCAACAATCTTATCTTTGATGATTGATTCAAGCACCTTGCAGACTAATGAGGTCAGACTAACTGGTCTATAGTTTTCCTCTTTACTTCTATCTCCCTTTTTATGAATAGGAACAACATTTGCTCTTTTCCAATCAAGTGGAATTTTACTATCTGCAAGTGATTTAGAAAATATTATGGCTAATGGAACCGACAACTCCCTTTCAGATTCTCTTAAAAGTCTAGCATGGATTTCATCAGGTCCTTCTGCCTTGTTAGGCCTTACTTTCTTTAGATATTCTAGAACAAGTTCACTACTTATGCCACCTAGCTCTCCTATAGTCTCCTCTGTCTCTAGCTCAGGCTGAAGTGCTGCAATACTACTCTGGTCCTCGATAGTAAAGACAGATTGAAACTGATCATTAAGCACTTCAACCATTTCACTGTCCTTGCTAACTAACACATCATCTACCTTAAATGGACCTATATTTTTGGAAACTGTACTTAACTTATAAAAACTGAAGAACTTCTTACTATCTGCATTACAATGTCTAGCTAAATCAAGTTCCTTTGCCCTTTTAGCTGCTCTGACCTTTTTCTTAACTGAATTTCTTGCATTCTGGTAGGCCTTCTGATTTATATCTAGTGAAGATCCCTTCAAAATGCCAAATGCACTTCTTTTAGCTTGTATAGCACTCCTTACTTCTGGGGTAAGCCAAACTGGATTGCCCTTGGTTCTGTTACGTTTGTGCCTGAGGGGTATATGCCGATTTTGAATTTGGCTTAATCTAGCTTTGAAAACATTCCAGGCCTCAAATGCATCTAAACCTGCCAACTCAACGTTCCATTTTATCTGTGCGAGGTCATTTCTAATACCATCAAAATCAGCCCGGCTGAAGTTTGGAACCATAATAAGGTTATCTTTGGGCCTCATTTCTGATGAGATATTGAATTTAACCATATTGTGATCACTGGTTCCTAGACCTGCATAAATACTTATGTCACTAACTAGATCACTGTTGTCTGAGAACACAAGGTCTAGAATGGAGCAATGTCTGGTTGGCTCTGTTACAAACTGATGCATGAAAAGCTCCTCTTCAAAGATTTGCCTATACAACCTACACTCATTTGTTTCCTCTGCTATACTTTCGTATCCTCTTAAGTTAAAATCTCCCATAATAAGACACTGAACCCGAAAGTTCCCACGTATTTCCTCACAAATATCTTGGTCTGTTTCAGCTTGGGAGTTCCTTGGAAGATTCCCTGGTCTGTAAAATGCACCTATCCTCAACCTTCCTCTGTTTCCTGTACCAATTTTAATGTCAAGCCAGATTGATTCTACTTCTTTTACTTTACTAGAATCATCAACTCTAGTAGTGCAGTACAAGCTATTTACATATACAAACACTCCGCCTCCCTGCCGTGATTCTCTGCAGTATGAGAACATGTTATACCCTTGTAACTCGAAATCCTGTAGCCTATCCCTATTATACCCCTCACTAACCCATGTCTCGGTTACACAAATGATATCAGGCTTTTCAAGGGCAACATAACACTCAAACTCATCAAATTTAGACCTAATACTTTGGGCATTCAGCAACACACATGTGATCTTATACTTTGAGCTGACTCTACTAATTCTGAGGGAATTATGATCTACTGTCCTATTCTGACATGAACTTCTACCAATGCTTACTTCCTGATGCCCTAGTACTAGCGTCCCTGAACCCCCCCCCCCCCCCCCCCTCCTACCTAGTTTCCCTGAATGACACTTCTGTAGGCATCTCCCAAAGCCCTTGCCCCCTCATCCGATAAGTGAAGCCCATCCTTCATATAGTACCTATGCCACTCATAGAAGCTGGGTAGGAGTGGTGGGGAGCCTGCTGACGCACTTGGGACAGGGCAGGACTATGGAATGATGGGAAGGAGTGCAGAGGAGCCCTGATGACGCACACAGGAACAGGTGGATGAAGACCTACGTGATAGACAGCGGTGCAGAGGGCATCCAATGACGCACATGGGACAAGTGGACCAGGATACCGCTACATCGTCAACGATGGCGGATACGTTTAAAGCCCACGTGAGGGTCATGTCGAAAAGTACGCCAAAATTCCGCCCCACACGCACTATCTCTCCACAGAACCGAATAGTGGACGAGACCGTACCACGACAATTTGACGGAAACCACAAACAGTGAGCTCTGTTTGACGGAAACCACAAACAGTGAGCTCTGTTTTCGCGGTGTTTACTTTCAAGCTATTATAATTTGACCAGGCGGTGAGACTGTGAGACGATATGGGACCAGGCGGTGAGACTGAGACGATATGGGACCAGGCGGTGAGACTGTGAGACGATATGGGACCAGGCGGTGAGACTGTAAGACGATATGGGACCAGGTGGTGAGACTGTGAGACGATATGGGACCAGGCGGTGAGACTGTGAGACGATATGGAACCAGGCGGTGAGACTGTGAGACGATATGGGACCAGGCGGTGAGACTGTGAGACGATATGGGACCAGGCGGTGAGACTGTGAGACGATATGGAACCAGGCGGTGAGACTGTGAGACGATATGGGACCAGGCGGTGAGACTGTGAGACGATATGGGACCAGGCGGTGAGACTGTGAGACGATATGGGACCAGGCGGTGAGACTGTGAGACGATATGGGACCAGGCGGTGAGACTGTGAGACGATATGGGACCAGGCGGTGAGACTGTGAGACGATATGATAAGACCTGTGGTGCATATCGGAAAATGTCATTGGTGAAAATCTGGAATAAGAGTGGGCACAGCAAGACTGTTTGGAAGATACCGGCAGGATTGGACAGGGATCGAAAGAGTTTCGGTTCCCACGCCCGTCAGCTGTATGTACAAGCAGATTGGATATGGTCATTGAGGTGAAGGAAAAAGGAAGCAAGGGAGGACCGATATCGATCACATTGCCAAGATCGGCTAACACTAGGCTAGCTGATGAAGGTCTGAGGAAGCAGTGCATTATTTTACAGCATACCATTTGCTCAGCAAAAACAGAACGAGCATATGCCTACTGTCCTTTAGTTTATTAGTTCTTGCTTTTGCCGAAACTCATTTCAGTTGCTTTTCGTTAAGTGTTTTTTCCCTCTTAAAGGGAAATAATTACCTTTTCCCACAAAAATGGAGTTATCACTTGAAATCGACAGAGATAAAAATATATTGTAAATTTATTACATTTTGCATATAAACATTCCTACCGAAAGATATTTCAAGTTAAAGTTGATAAGCGATCCACGTTTATAATGGTCGGTACTCTCGAGTACTTGGTAACACATTTCGGTGTTCACCAAATTCCGGTATTGCTTTTTGACGAAATGGTATGGAAAATATGCCTTCCACTCTGTTTATCGTGATTATGTACCATACTGCCCTTAAAAATTAACAAACATTGAATAAAAAGGCAACCAAATTAGCAGTTAACTTATACGCCCAACGACGGCTTAGTTAGTCGTTGCGACCCTCAATTTGTTAAAAATTGGTTCATGTATTTTCAACATTAGGAGTTTTGTTTTGTTTTGTATCTCGCTGTATATAGCACTAGGCTTAAGGCGGCCGCACACTAGGCCATTCGGCGCGCGATATACTGCGACATTCCGCCTCGGAAAATCGCGTCGATACCGCTGAATATCGTCCTTGTTCCGGCGGATTCGGCGCTGTCTGCTCGCGAGATTCCGCCCCGCCGACCTACAGCATGTCGCAACCTGTGCCTACAGCCTGTCACAAGGTAAATTAATGACGGACATTTTTCGACGAAGATGTAAGTTTAGAACCACGAAACTTTTAGATAACAAATTTCACAGCGGCAAGAGCATGCTGTGCAAAATTTGTACCTTTGTCTTGCATATATTCGCCACTGTTGCCTGATCAATTTTGTTGTCCGCGGCTCCGCGGCGTTCAGTCGCGGAAAAAAGCTCGTTCGAATCAGCTTTTTTCCGCCGGTCCGCAGATGGCC
This sequence comes from Chirona hameri, assembly GCA_036785665.1. NCBI lineage: Eukaryota > Metazoa > Arthropoda > Thecostraca > Balanomorpha > Balanidae > Chirona > Chirona hameri. The sequence continues at coordinate 37,114 of JAXIVJ010001413.1, forward strand.
GGCCGACGACATTCGTCCGCGATTTTTGACGTTTCGGCTGACGCGAGCGCGGAAAGTCGCAAAAGATGCGCGGAAAGTCGTAGCGTTATCGCGACCTCCGCGCGCCGAATGGCCTAGTGAGCGGCCGCCTTTAAGCTTATCATTAAAAAGAAACATTAACCAAACAAAAAATAATAATGAACAATTACAAAATGGCAATCAAATCGGAAGTTCACTTATGCACCCAACGGCGACCTATTTAGTGTCGGCGATTTGTTTCATTGACCATTCAGGGACGTTTTCACGTTTCTTGGCGCACTTACTTCATTTCTGGCCCATGACTTGTTTACAAATCAACATTCAAACCAGAGATAGTGATGGATTATACCGTTGGTCACCATATGTAAGTACATATTTTTAATGTTCCAAAATGTATTTTTCGAAAGAAAAAAGTTGCTATTTCACTTTTAAATTGAGATGCAATCAACTTGATACCATACATGTGTAATAAAATAATGCAGATAAATAAATCAAAAGGTATATTAGAAGGTCATTATTTCCCTTTAAGAAACCAGGGATGTAGGAACGTCTCGAAAAGTGGGGGCCGTGAAATGTTGAGCACGTCTTGAGAGAAGCCCAACCCCCTATGCAAGATTTCTGTGCAGATTTGGGCTCTCCTCGCCTTGACGACCCTTTTGCCATCACACATTTTTTCTCCTCAAGCAAGATAAAATATTTTATCAAAACAAAATTGGCCGAAAAGTGAGGGACCATGGCCCCCCTGTTCATACGCCTATGTAAGAAACACCATATGACATAGTGACATATTATTTTGGTTGACTACTAATGATAATATTAATGTCAGTTATTTCTGAAGCTTCCAAAGTTCATATATTCGACCAGATATTCAGATGTTACCTTTGCGAATTTGATCCCGTAGAGAGCCTCTGGGTCTGCGTATCGTTGTGTGATTGACTGTAGTACCTGCTAGTCGACTCCTAGCGTCTCAAAGGGCGGGACGAATGGTACATAGTCATACTACACTGTTTCAGGTCTCAGTTTGACAGGTGAATAGTATGACTGAATGACAGGTGATCAGTACCGCTTAGATGAAATCAGCGGGAAGAGATCAGAGGCAGGATCAGAGGCAGGATCAGAGGCAATCAGAGATCAGCAGTCCGCAAAACCACCGGTCGTGCATCATCTACTTATCATTTTCGTAATTAGCTGTATGTCATCTGCTGTCAGTCATCTGCTGTCATCTTCATCTGCTGTCATCTTCATCTGCTGTCAGTCATCTGCTGTCAGTCATCTACAGTCATCTTCATCTGCTGTCAGTCAGTCATCAGCTGTCAGTCATCTACAGTCATCTGCATCTGCTGTCAGTCAGTCATCAGCTGTCAGTCATCTACAGTCATCTTCATCAGCTGTCAGTCAGTCATCAGCTGTCAGTCATCTAGTCATATCTGGCCGAGTATAGCCATACGGAGTGCACCTTTCCCGGGACGTATAGCGTCCACTGGCAGCCCTGACAACCTACACCCTCCCCCTCCACCCCCACCAACCGCTGCCAGTATCCTGGTAACCGCACGTTTTCTCTCCGAAACCCGTGTCGGGAGAGTAAGCTAGGATAAGTGCCGATCCGGCCATCGGCCTGGTGACGGTGTCCCGAGCCGACCGCACGTCCCGAGTGGTCCCGAGTCCCGAGCCGACCCGGCACGTCACCGGTGCGTCTCTTTCAGCCATCACTCCGCAGCCGTGCGTCTCTCCTCCGTCGGCACTCGATCAATGCGCTCTCGGTGCTCTCGGTGGAGGGCGCAGCGCTGCCGGGCTGCCGCCGGATGTACCCCGTCCCCCCGCACGTGCGCGGCCAGCCGCCGGAAGTGGATCCGGAGCCGACGGAGCGCCGCCGACTCCACGCCGGCCAGGTGGGAGCGTGTACGCGTGTGTCGGCGTGTCCCCAGCCGCCAGCGTCGTCATGGAAACAACGATCTTTGTCGACAGCTCTGCACTCGGAGGCTCGGCACGGGGGTATGTATGAATAGCCCGGGGTCGCGGCACGCAGGCCGTCAACCCTAATCGACGGGCCGCCGCCGAGGTGAATGGCGCGCCCTTGTGAATGGTCAGAGTGGGTGCGTCTGCGGGGAGTTCAGTGTGTTATGACAAGAAGAGGAGACTATTTGTGTGGATGTGAATGATTGATGAGTAGGCGATTACGAGGAATAGACGTTGCAGTCAGCAGTGGGTACGGCGTCAATACTGGTCTCAGGGGAGGATAATGGGGGGCGGAGGTGCCCCCCCCCCCCTCCCCTGCGCCGAAGGCGCAGAGCGCCTCCTCCCCGCCAGAGGCGCCCCCTCCACGCCGAAGGCGCGGAAGGGCCTCGTAAGTAGACAAATTTCCGCGCCGAAGGCGCGGAAATAGGCCCCTCTGGCCAGTGACAGCGCCCCTCTGGACAGTGACGGCGCCCATCTCGCCAGTGACGGCGTCCCTCTGGCCAGTGACGGCGCCCCTTCGGCCAGTGACAGCGCCCCTCTGGCCAGTGACATCACCCCTCTGGCCAGTGCCAGCGCCCCTCTGGACAGTGACGGCGCCCCTCTCGCCGGTGACGGCGCCCCCAAGGCCGGTGACGGCGCCCCTCTGGCCAGTGACGGCGCCTCTCTGGTCAGTGACGGCGCCCCTCTGGCTAGTGTTGGCGCCCCTCCTGCTAATGACGGCGCCCCTCAGGCCAGTGACGGTGCCCCTCTGGCCAGTGACGGCGCCCCTCTGGCCAGTGACGGCGCCCCTCTGGCCAGTGACGGCGCTCCTCTGGCCAGTGTCGGCGCCCCTCCTGCTAATGACGGCGCCCCTCCGGCCAGTGACGCGCCCCTCCGTCTAATGACGGCGCCCATCTGGCCAGTGACGGCGCCCCTCCGGCTAATGACGGTCATGCCAACCAAAGGCCCCTCAGACCGAACGTAAGGGCCCACAGGCTGACAAATGGCCGAGTAATGGCCCTGAAGCCGACCCTTTGTGAATTTCTGCGCACGCCACTGTGTGTCACTCATGGAAGACAAGAAGAGCAATAGTTTCAGTGATGCTATTCCTTCAATTGAGGTAGAATGAGCATATCAATCCGGACGAGTCAGGGGCTGCCTTAAATGACTTTCCCGATAAAACAAGTTGTATGCCGAGACGGGGAAGCTCCTGGACTTGCGGTCTATCCTATTCCTCATGCTGTCAGCCAAAGTTGAGCGCATATTTTTATTTGGTTCAAACTTTACGTTTATATGTGTTTTTGGTGTTGGCGCCCTTCGCTAAACAGAGCTGTTTGCACGGACCAGAGGTCGTCACGGACTGGGCTGGCCCTATGGGCCATGGGCCGGGCCTGGGCCGGGCCTCAACTTTAAGGAAATCACCGGGCTCTGGACGAACCTGGGCTGAGAATGTTGAAGTAATGCGCGCAAGCTCAGGTCAGAGCTTAACATATTTTAACCAGCAGTTCACTTCCACAGCAACACACTGTTGCCGTGGCTGTTTTTTTTTGTTAGCATGGTTGGTTATTATTTCACATCTATAGTATACAAGTAAATATGCTATTATAATTATTGCACATTTTGTGAAAATAATTATATGCTTAATCTGAACGGGCCGGACCGGGCCTGGGCCTCAAATTTATGAATTTGACCGGTCCTGGTCCGGTCATGGGCTTGGTGTCCATGGGCCCGTGCCGGGCCGGGCTGGGGGTTGGTGGGCCCGTGACGAACACTGGCATGGACCATATCCGATCGCGCAATATTTGCTCAAAGGTTTATTTGAAGTCGAAAGCTTTAGGTGTCACAAACCTTCGGCACGGTACTCCCCGCGCACTGACTTCATCTGACTCAGGCCGCTGCCACCGACGCAGGTCATCCCAGTCAAGGGTATCCCTGCAAAGACGTGGCTACGATGCAATTTGTACGAGGGGCGCCTGTCCGTCCTTATTGTCTACCACTTCCATCAGACGCCGCTTGGCCAGGTCTAAGTAGAAACAGAAAACATCGATAGGGTATTCATAGTGGCTGGCAGTGATGCTGACAGTGATCGAATAAATGTTTTTGACAATGGGTGCTTGGTCACTAGCCGGAGAGGCGCCGTCACTGGCCGGAGAGGGACCGTCACTGCCCGGAGGGGCGCCGTCACTGGCCGAAGGGGCGTCGTCATTGGCCGCAAGAGTGCCGTCACTGGCCGGAGGAGTGCCATCACTGGCCATATGGGCGCCGTACCTAGCCGAAGGGGCGCTGTCACTGGCCAGAGGGGCGCTGTCATTATCCGGAGGGGCCACTGCTGTCAATCCAGCAGTGGCGTCGCCACACAATTTTGAGTGGGGGCAGCCAGAGGTTTGGTGGGCTAGCCTCATAGGGCTAATATTAAAATCCTGCGAGCTGGGGGAGGGGGGAACTCCGGCCAGAGCGATCCTGGCGGGGACCGGCTTCCAGGCCCCCTGTTGGCGACGCTCCAGGTTAAAAGAACTTTGGTATAAAGGTCCGAACTATTGAAGCGTTTTAATTTGAAGCGTTTTAAGGTGTCTGGGGCTACCCGCCGGTCGGGCTACCCCAAAAATACAAAGCCTTACGGAAACGTCTAGAAATATACCTACGTTACTTTAATCAGAATGCGTCCTTTTTAATGCTGATACATATAAAACTCCCTCACCTAGTGTGTTTATAGTCCAATATTGGAGTAGATTCCACAGTTCTTTAAAACATTTTGAAGGGCTTCGGTTGTCTCCCCGTTATTATTGCTATGATTTGTTCTTTCGTATATGCATGCCTCTTTACGAATCTATCCACTTCCCACATTAATGATTAAGGAATTGCCCGTTCATCGTAACATTCTAATCAATTCGTTGCTGTCACTCAGCAAAGCACGTTAAAATAACGCACACGATGACGATAATTGCGTTCAACTGAGATAGACATACGCTACGGGCCCGGCCTGCCCCGAACTCGGGGCTTCTCGCCTCTCGGCTCTCTGCGAGCGTTCTGGCCGGAGGTCATTGACCCATCTGACCCAGCTCGTACGGTTCAAACCACGTGACCATTGCCTGACGCTAGCCTTTACGCAGGAGCCCATTCATTCAGCCGACCTCCACCAATCCAACTCGCGTAACTGCTTCGAGAGCGCTGATTGGCCGCGTGCGGTCACGCCTGGCTGGGACATCATAGGCGTATGTAGGAATGTAGTTACGATCTTAGGCGATGGATGGCTCTAAAGATTGTTTGCAAATTTAAGAAAATCTCGTAAATGCAAACTAACAAGGTGTACTTCATTTTCAAGACGACACAGCCTGCGACCAGCATGCAAAATTTCAAACGATTCCGACAAATCGTTTAGGAGATATAAGCGATTATCTGACTCGCCACTAGTACCTACCATTAGTTTTGCTGTGACCTGTACATACCTACTGGAGCGTTCCAGGACAGATCGACCAATCGGAGGGTCGATTTTACACCCTTATCTCCCAGAAAAATATAGGATTGGGTCTATAGGGTAGTCGTAGGCTCTGAAGATGTGCAAATATTTTGCCTCGCAGAGTAACGGTCACCGAGTTATAGCCTCCGGCAATTTCGTAAGGTCACGCTGCAGGCCTTTCTTTGATGGTCCATAACTTGTAGTCAAACGACTCGAAACCTCAAAAAAACTATACACCAATGAACTCGCCATGATGCAAGGAAACGTTTGGTTATCTCCAAAAACAAAAAACAAAAAAAATATTGTATGACCTTGTGACCCTTTCTTACGTGCCCTATCTGTACACTTTTCCAGTTGAAATCTGCATTTTTGACTCAAAGTCAAATTGAGTGCTATCAATTACCTTTCGACCTAAAATATAAAAAGTGGATATAGCCTGATAAATTCACCCTTTCAGCCTCGCAAAATCCCGTATAGGTGGCGTTGCGAACGTTATCCTGTATCTCAGGATTGGGTAAAGATATCGATAGGCAGTAACACCAGTGGATTGGATATGTGATTCTGAGCAAGAAATATTTGTATGACTTTGTGACCCGAGATCAAGGTCAAGGTCATAATTTAGGTAAACCCAGGGGCGTCGCTTACTATAGGCCTGGTAGGGCCTAAGTCCTACCAATGTTCATTTGAGCCCTACCAATGCCTCTCTGGGCCCTACCAATGTTGTACATTTCCTAAAAGAGCAAATATAATTTTTAAAAATGCATTGCTATGAGCAGATACAAATGTAAAGCATGGATTATGTGTGGCAATTCAAATACCTAAATATCATAAGTTTCGGTTGTTTGAAATCACATTATATGAGTTGTTAAATATCAGAACATGTATCCCTTAATTACTCAATTTCCCCAACGATTCAAACAAGACAAATTTCATCATGACTTGACGGATCTTGGCTTGCTAACATCAATGGGAAATGATTGTGGAGGTCAAAAGGTCTGGACACTTTTTGACTTCGAAAGGATCCCTAAAGGAACCCCAATGGAAATATGTGCCAACCCTATTTTCCAACAGCAGTATATGTCACTATTGCAAAATGGCTGGAGTTGTGTGTCTCAATTTAATCTGACATGGAATACACAACATAACTTCAGCGATACAGAGTTACAGTAATTTACAAAACTGAAACCTTGCAAGAACACTTTTCTAAAATCAAAGCACCCACCAAATCAGTCCAACAATGTGTCAATATTAGATCATCCCAAAGCCCTGATTTTCATTCCCAATGAAAATTAAATAGGCAGATCCACGTTCAGGACATAGGTACTGGTCAGTAGATTTAGGAATGTCAAGGTGAAATGCCTCACCCTTAACCTCAAGTTTATAATTATATATAATACATCAGACCCAGGACCTGTCAAATGAGCCTCCTCGGGGAGTAGGAAGGTAAGCACAGACGGCAAGGATTGATCCGGTCAGGCTGTCATGCCAACCGGGCGAGATGGAGTTGACATCACTGGCGGATCCAAGGGGGGCCAATCCGGCCATGCCCCCCCCCCCCCAAAAGCCTGGAAGGGAGGGGGGCAACATGTCTTTTGCCCCCCCCCCCCAAAAAAAAATATATATATATATATATAAATAACTGTAATATGAGCCTCAACGCATATAAAAAATCAAAAAAATCCGTGTTCTGTGAAATTTTAAGAAAAAAAAATGAACACGTTCATAAATAATGATTTCGTCGTCGACGAAGGAATAACTAGACCCACGACCAAGGGCGGATCCAGGGGGGGACGAACGGGGCCATGGCCCCTCCCAAGCCTGCTTAAGGGGGGCCAAACTATGTTTTGGCCCCCCCAAGACGTGAAATTTAATGCATGCTATATTTGCGTTTTTAGAACGGTACTGGGCATCCCAAAATTGCAGCAGTCAAATTCAAGCTAGCCTCAGTCAAAAACTGAAAAATTCGCGCCGCTTCGCGGCATGACACAAGTTTCGCAATTGCATATACAAATTTGGAAAATTAATTCCATTAAGTGTCTTGCAGAGGCTCTCCTTGGCGGTAATTGCTGGCCAGGGCCAACTCTCTTCATAAAATATTATATTTAAAGCGGGCTACATGTTTAGCTTGTCTGCCGAGTTCCGAAAAAGGCGACGCGAACGCAAAGACGCGGACTTCGGCAACCGGAAGCTGTTCCAGCGGTGCCCAACTTGTTGGCCCGAAGAGCTAATAGTGGGGACCAGGCCAGGACTATCTCCCCAAGCCATCTCCCCCAGGCTCCTCCAGATCCACAGGGACCATTTATGCGCGGAAATGTCGGTCTTCCTCTTGCTACTTTGAAACCATTTGCACCGTTACCAGTTGTTTGTTACAGTTCGGTACATAGGTATGTATACAGACTACAGTTATTATTATCATATGTACTATTGAGCGCAGACTGCCACCGGCCATCGTGATTTACTATCCGAGGCTAATGTATATGAAAAACTACCTTCATTTCAACATTTTGCATCATACCGAGATGTGCAACCAGGAAAAAGGGTTACCTGAGGCTTGGCTCCACTCACGGTCTGGTTCCAATATTAAAAATGCGTTTTCCACGACCTAAAATTAAAATGTTCACGCCGCTTCGCGGCGTCACATCAGTGGCTATCGTCATAACGAAGCCATCGTCATCGTCTTCGTTTCGTCGTAACGCTGAATTGAATGAATAACATTTTTAGCTTATTATCCTCTACAAGGCTAAGAAGCTAAAAATGCCTATGTTTCTGAGTTTTATCAGGCAAACCCGAGCAAAAAAAAATCGCGCCGCTTCGCGGCGCTAAATAACAAGTACCTACTATAACATGCAAATCCACATTAGAAATGTTGCAAAGGCTTAAATACACGCATAACAAATTGGGGTACATTTTTTTGTCGTCATTTCAGCCGACCCCCCCACTCAAAAATTATCGGCGACGCCCCTGGGTACAATTGACAATTGACATAGTTTGTATCAGTGTAAGGCAATGTCGGAACAATACAAACTGCAAGCTGACATCTTTCCTTTTTCGATATCCCAAAAGGTCGAAAACCTAAAAAAAAAATGGGGAAAAAATCGAAATCTTGTGGTTGCAAAATAAAGTGGCCCAAATCCGGGAAGAAATTCGAAATTGGGGGTAGGTAAGGTCCGCTAAAAAACGGTTTGCCCCCCCCCCCCCCAAACGGCCGGCTGGATCCGCCCTTGGTTGACATCACATACACGCGCGCACGCGCACACACGCATAAAGGCATTACCGGCAAACAGTCGGCGGAGGGAAAAAGAGACGGGCTAATTATGGCATACGACACGGGAAAGAGAATATTATAGGTGGACGTGTTTCGTCATAAAATACTTCATCAGCACCTTTGGATACGAGATGAAATTATACACACACACATGACAAGCAATACATCAGACGAGCTCATTATTGAGAGTAATACAATAAGTATACACTATACAGTAATGCAATAAGTAATACAGTGATTCTTAAACAGCTGTGCCATGCGCGCCGCCGCTGTTTTTCCGTTATTCCCGATACAAAAAACTCAGGGGGTCAAAATGACCCCCACCAGGGCGAAGGTTAAGTGGATCTGAAAGTGCTGAAATTGTGAAACTTCGTCATGCTGTCTTTTCATAAACCGCGAGTCACTGGAGGGGGAGGGAGCCCCCCCCTCAAGAATATTTGGAATATCTCAAGAACAAATGCAACTATCGACGCCAAACTTTCAGTACCTTTCCGGGCATCATTTGTACACATGTCAGCAAAATGAAAAGCTTGGGATTCTAATGTGTCACGAGAAAATTACGTCATAGTGACGTCACTTTCGACAGATTTATAGCCAAATTAGGCCCCTCGCCCTACGGGAGCTTTTTCACCTTCGCCCTACGGGGGGTCCTAAAAATACCCCCTGTTAACTTCTAAACCAAGCAACATAGAGCAACGCGGTAAAGACTAACATGTTGCCTGTCATGTTTGGAATCTAACGGTGTGCAATTTTTAGGTTGCGGGTCAACGAGTGACCTTTCAGGTCAAGTGAATGACCTCGATCGACCTCGTCCAGAACAGCGATTTTGCTCTGTCAGAAAACCTCAAAATGAGAAATTAATAACTGTAAATAAAAATACATTTTCCTAGACCAGTTTTGTCTCAGAAATACAGCAAATGTAATTATTTATTCGTATCTGGTAAAAAAGTCCACAAAAGTTATTAAAAAATAACGAATTTCTTACACTTAGAGAGCCATCACTCATTCAAAAATAGAGATAATTCTTTGAACTTTGGGTTGAGTACGGTCCATACTCAGTTATCTCACATATATTCCGTTTTTTAACATCTTTGAAAATTTTGAATTTGTGGTGATAAAAAAAACAGTTTTTTTTCCATTTTGGGGGTCTAAAACCCACAATTTCACAAATCCGAGATTGCCATTTTAAAGAAAATGACATTTTATATCTTTGCTTAATTGTGTTTGCCATTTGCTTCAAAACTCTGTTTTCTACGATTTTTCAAACATTTATCGATTTTCCACCAACATGACGTCTTCAAAACATCATGATTTCCCAAATTTCTCAACCAATTTCAATGACATTTTTACAGCATACGTATAATTGTTGTATACTTAGCTACTTAAATGTCAGCCAGATGCGCCGCATGTATACAAGTTATGGAAGAAAAACCTCAGGGGGGGTCGTTATAGGACCCCCCGTAGGGTGAGGGTTAACAAATTGAATAAAATGCAGTTTTAAAGATAACTACACTTTACATACATCACATAACAGCTAATGATGTGTCTCAAAATTTTAATTTATTGCATCACGGGATTTGCAAAAATTCTGAAAGTCAAAATTATAGTTGTTTCAAAATATTTTCGAAGTTTGTGATCATTAAAAAATATATGTATATATGGTAGACACTAGTGTTGTGAATATGTGTAGCGAGTTTCAAGCCAATGTCTTCAGCGGCTACTAATTTATGACCTTTCAAAGGCAAACAAATGGTCGGTCCACATAGCACATAGTTTGTGGCAGAGCTTACAATACATTACTACGATCTTGATTACATCAATAACGGACATGACAAGTAGCAAAAGGTAGAGATGGTACTAAGTAAGGCTGCAAATTTGCATTTCATTCCTATGATTCAGTGTCATAAACTCATACCTACAATTCTGAAAATTGGTGATCTTAACCATGACCTATGACACATTACTGAGCATTGGGTTGGATATACGAATTTTTAGGATGTTTTTCGTGCTCAGGATGAAAATGTAGGTTAGAAACATGCATCGCAAAGCATACTGAACACACAACTTCAATTTGACCTCTTGACCTGAGATGACCTCACTAAAGACAATGTACGGGGATGGTGACAAGTGAAGCTTCCGATGTTTGCTACATGTATTAACGCTCGCCCTACGGGCCGAGTATTAATACATGTACATTAACCCTCGCCTGCCAGGCCCTCCCTGAGGTTTTTCTTAAATAATTTTTGACACATTGGGTGCACCTAATGCTGACATTTTTGGTAGCTGAGTTTACAACAATTATACGTCGGCTGTATACAATTATTTGAAATTGGTCAAGAAGCTTTGGAGATAATAATGTTTTGATGACGTCATGTTGGTAAACCATGAAAAATATTGGAAAAATCGTAGAAAACAGAATTTTAAAGCAAATTGAAAACGCAATCACCAAAGATGCAAAATGGCATTTTCTTTAAAATGGCAATCTTTGATTTGCAAAATTTTGGGTTTTTAACCCCTAATTTTTTTTAAAAAAAATCCTCACAAAACCAAAATTTTCAAAGATATTAAAAAACGGCATATATGTGAGAGAACTGAGTATGGGAAATACCTATACCAAATTTCAAAGTAATATCTTCATTTTTGACTGAGTGATGGCTTCCTAAGTGTAAGAAACTGATGACGTCATTTTTTTTATAACTTTTTTTACATTTTTGGACAAGATACGAACAAATACCTTTTTATATTTCTGAGCCAAAACTGGTCTAGGAACATGCCTTTTTATTTACATTTATCAATTTCTAATTTTGAGGTTTTCTGAAGAGCAAAATCGCTGTTCTGGACGTGGTAAATCCGAGATCATTCACTTGACCTGGAAGGTCACCCGTTGACCTCAAACCTAAAAACCGCATATTGTTAGATTCCTCTCATGACAGGCAACATGCTGGTTCTTACCGCATTGCTCTAAGTTACTTGGTGTGGAAGTTAACAAGGGGGACCTGTCAGCCCCCCCCCCCCGTATGGCGAAGGTGAAAAAGCTCCCGTAGGGCGAGGGTTAAGGCATCCTATATATTGCACGCCTCTCTAATTCCATAGTTACGGCAAAACCGTGCGTTATCAGAAACGTTGCAATATTTTTACTTGACTTGACCTGTGACGTCACCGGTGAGCTCCAGGTCAACACATATGTTTTGTGTCGATGAAATTTCCTGGCTTATCGATTACTGTTTGAGTCAGCGCGACCGTCCTGTTGGTTCCGAAGATACAAGGGGGGCTAAACAAGACCCCCAGTGAATTGTGTTACAAAAAATACCCCAGTGACTGCCGAATTAACCCATTGAAGTACTAATCTGGAAATTGCACATGTTAATTTTACGCTCTGGAATTTCCGAGTCATACATTGTGAATCTTGCAGACTTTTTGGAAGCACTTCTTTTCGGAAAAAAAAACGGGCACGTTCGGCCTCCGAACGCGTCCGACACTTCAACTACAGCGTCGTTGGCCGTCGCTTGCTAGAATGCGTCTTCGCACAGCCTCACAGGTGTCCTCAGAACATGTAAGCATCTCATTTGACCATTTTTAAACCGATTGATTAAAGGCTGTGATTTTGATCAGGATTTTTATATTGTGACTTTTCCCCACAAATTGCAAACTTGAACGCTTTGCGGGTGGGAAAACGGCATCCGATTTGGCTAAAATTTTGCATGGACCCATTGCATGGAGTCGTGAAAACCAAAAGTTAGAAATAAAAAAACGGGGTGTGCGAAAAGATGGTGTTTCATTCTGAGTATAAAGCAACATTTTTGTGTTGTTGAAAAAAACGTACCTATTCAAAAATTTTAGTTTTTAAAAGCTGTCCCCCCCAACATTTTTTTTCTCTTCATTTGCCAATTTTTAGCGATAATCCTTCGTATTTTCTGTTGGAGACCTAGCTTATAATGCTTCTAAAGGACCTATAAAGCAAATTCAGTCCACCCAGAAAAAAAACAAATGGCGGTTAATCCCATTCCTTGCGGGGGGGGGGGGGGCAGATTCTGCTCCTCCCTGTGGTTTTTCGCATGCTGATCCTAACAGTGGCGGATCCAAGATTTTCTAAGGCAGGGGGCTTCAGGCCCGAGGGCGGCATATTTCCTCGGTGACAGGGGCGGCATGGTTCAGAGGGGCGCCAATCCAATATGTCAATTAAACGGGTAAAATATGCCTCTTCCTTAACCCGCGAGTTACCGGGGGGGGGGCTATTTTTGCCCCCCCCCCCCCCTCCCCCCGTTATTTTGCAATAACTCTTAAACGAACACCGGTATCGTCACCAAACCTGCAGTACCTTCTCTCACATCAATTCTACACATGTTGGCAAAAGGAAAAATATGAGGCAATGATATGTTAACCGGGAATGACGTCAGAGTGACGTCATGTTCTTCAGTTTTGGTTGCAAAATAATAGTTTGCGGAAAACGCTGTCAAAGGTACGATGTTTGAGATAAACTCAATTGTCTTAAATCAAATTACTGACAATTGACCGGGCTATCAAACTGCTATCTCGGATTTTTTTTGCTTTTTATTGAAAATTTTGAGAAATCCGAATACATATATATTTGTTTTTGTTTTTACAAAATTTTCAAGAAAACATCAAAATTATAAAAAAAAACAGAATATGTGATCGAGACGTGTGCGGTGAATATGTGTACCAAATTTGAAGTCGATATCTTTAAAATGTTAAATTTTAGATTTATCAACTTCAAATGACAAAAATCGACCACCTCTCACAGCATTACTATGCATAAAAAACGCATTTCCATTTTTGCTTTTTACTTCTATTTATATGGAACAAACAATGTTATAAGGTTATTTTACGCGTTCTAGACGATAAATAAACCCATAAACATGTGTTACAACGCCTAATGACCGTAATCTGCGGTTTGACCTCGTGACCTCGGATGACCTTGACCTTCCCAAGGTCATAAACAGCTTAGAAAGGTACTTAGAAGTGTCAGACACACGAATCATACCGATTTATCGACATCTTATGCGTTAAATATCGCAATTTTGCGCGACAATTCCATCCATCGAGACCTTTTGACACGGTCAAACATTTTGTACTTGACCTGACCTGTGACGTCATCGGTGACCCCGAGGTCAACAATATTATGTTTCCCTCGATATATTTCCCAGGGATATCGAATGCCGTTCGATTTTTTTACATTCGGTCCAGTAGTTACGTAGATCCGAGGGGGGGGGGGCGGGGGGAAAAATAGCCCCCCCCCCAGTAAGTCGCGTTATGAAATATACCCCAGTAACTCGCGGGTTAACTCGCGCCGGGGGGGGGGGGGCAGAATCTGCCCCTCCCGGATTTTCTCAATATCTTGAAAACTATGATAGATATTGACGTGAAACGTTCCGTACCTAAAGTTGCATCCATTTTACGTCTTCTCTCAACATGTGAGTTGGGCAAACACATGCAGTATCAAACTGTGAGGCCTATGTCATTAGGCCAATTCGGAGCAACATACGCATACTCGGAGGTTAAAATGTGTTGGAGAACATGTTGTATAATATCGGAATATACATTGGAATAATACATGTGACCAGATTCGGCAATTGCCCTTATTAAACTGTAAATGACGAACTAAATATTGATTCCGCGACGCAATGACCACATTGTGAAATATTTGTTTAGATCGGTCGTCGGTTAGCTAATCCAATTTTAGATCGTGAAGTCAGGTGGCGAATTAAAATTTAGATCGCTGAGGCTGCTGCGAGTGCACAAATTGAGATCGCCGACCCTTACTTTGGCCATAGCTGCCAAAGTAGGGATCTGATCATACAAGTACAAGACAATATGATGGCGCGATTGTGCAGTTTCAATTGATAAAAAAAATCCAGGGGTGATGGGCATTTTTTGAGGGGTGATATGGTGTTTGAAGGTGTGAATGTCAGGAAAACAATCAATGTTTAGATCGGATCTCCTTATAGGGGCATGCTCCGCCCATTTTGATGACGTCACGACCTAATTTTTGATCGATTAATTTTCAGATTGCCTCCCCGTAGCTTACCCAACTGATGTCATTCAAATTAGTGAAGTAGTTTGTGAGATAATGACGTTTTAGTGACGTCAGGTCATGCATTTTTGGAGAAAAAAACGACAAATGTTTGAAAAACCGTAGAAAATCGAGTTGTAAAGCAAATTGCACAAAAGTCAAATGAAAGAAAATGGCATTGTCCTCAAAATGGCCATCTCGGATTTGCATTTTTGTTAGTTCTTGACCCCCCAAAATAGGAAAAAACTTATTTGTTTAAGAAAAATCCCACAAAATCTAAATTTTCTGAGATATAAAAAACGGAATATGTATTGGATAACCAAGTATGAACGATACCCATACCAAATTTCAAAGTAAAATCTTTATTTTTGGCTGACCTATGGCTCCCAAGTATGATTAACTCATGACGTAATTTGTTGAAATTGCATTTTATGGCTTTTAATTACCATATACAGGCAAATAAATGCCACCACCACTGTATTTATTAGACAAAACTGGTCTAGAAACATTACTTTTTTATTTATATTAATCAATTAAAAATGTTGACCTTATGCAACCTGACCTTCACTTGAACTTTGCCTAACGGCAATTATACGGGGTCAGGGTGTAAAATTGGCTACTACTATCAAATTATACGTGTAAAATAACCTATAAAACATGTGTGGCATGACTTTCGTATACCTTTTGCCAATAGTTATATTTTCTGACCTGCCCTTGACGGCTTGACCCTTGCTTACAATTTCAATTTTCCTTATGCGCAAGATGTAATATCCCTCTGAGAGCACTTTGTGCCATAATAGTCGCAATATAAGGCTTTACATGGAAAGTATAGCAAATCAACCTAAATACTTCGATTTTGACATTTCACCTGGCCGTGACCTGACATGTGACCTTATTGTGAACATTTCACGCATGTTTTACGTGTGTCTCATTGAGAGCTTTCGATTGCTCCCTTGCGCGTCTCGCTGCCGTTATTGGTTCGGAAGATAACGAGGAGGCAGTATATGCCCCCCACCCCCCCGTTCGGCTGAATACCCCAGCGGGGCGCGGGACCCATTTGAAAGTCTGGTAGCATGATCAAAGGTCCGAATGCGGATCTACGTATACATAGGTTCACACGATTCACACGATTTACATGATTTTTGTATTATCCGGGCTAACTACTTGCCCTTGCCCGGAGAAGCAAAACAAATATATTGTCGCAACATCGGGAAACTAAGTTGCATACGTGCATACAAGGAGCAAAATTTTGTGTTACGACCAGAGGTAGCAAAAGTTGATATTTTTGGGCCCAGACCGGACCCGGTCCCAAAAGCTGAAAAATGGACCCAGTTATACCCGGTGCAAGGCAAGTTTGGACCCAGCGGACCCAACTAGCAAAATGTTGTCTCGCAACTAATATTGACAAATCTGCACTCTACAGTAAGTGCAAGTAAACTAACTCTTGTAGTTGCAAATACATACAGTTCAGATTGGCCAACAGCATAAAGAAGCATGCGTATCAGTGTGCCTACTTGCGTGAAACCAGTCTGAAACGTAAGTTGGACCCAGTCTGTACCCGGTATCATTTGGCGGGACCCAGTCTGGGACCAACTGGGTCCAGACTGGGTCTAGAGACCTGGTCCTCGGGTCCACGTTTTGCCACCTCTAGTTACGACAGTTGAGTAGTTCTTATTGTGTCGCGCCAATCCAAGGGGATTATAAAAACGTGTTCAGCGTCGGTCACCGATTTTACAATTTAACATTTGTTCTCAAGATCAAATCGAACCTCCTGTTTCCCAGAATCAAGTCCATGTTGACCTTACAGGTCTCCTTCAAGGTCAAAGTCAATGTAAACGGACGGGGACGCTGTAGCGCCCAAAGTTTGCGTCCGATTGCAACACAAATGGTCTCAAACGATGCCCCGTGCCCATTTACAGGATGACAAGTATTCTTAGAGTAAATTTATTATCCGTGACCTTCAAGGTCAAAGGACGGGGAACGCTGTAGCGCCCAACTTTGGGCGCAACTTGAAAGTCACAGGGCTCTGAGAATGTTTGTGATTCTGAAAATGGAAAGGACGGAGAAAAATTCCGTCCTTTGACCCTGAATTTGACATTAAAGGTCACAGGGCTTGACCTCGAAGGTCACGGGGCACAACTCTGAACATTCTTGTCATCTTGGAACTGGGCACAAGGAATCGTTTGAGACCATTTTGTCTAGTCGGACGGTAACTTTGGGCGCTACAGCGTTCCCCGTCGTTTGACCTTTAATTTGATCTTGAAGGAGACCAGTAAGTCAAAATGGACCTGATTTGTTAAAGCAAGAGGTTCTTTTTGACGTTAGTCCTTAGGACCAAATCGCGTAAAAATCAGTGACCGACGCTGAAAAGTTTCTGTGGAGCTGTGGATATCATGGACATTGGACATTCATCCAAACTATTGTTAGGCGCCCCGAGTGTGAAAGGTACAATACGCCAGCACTTTCAACGCCTCGCCAGGCATATTTTAAAAAAGTGACACGGTTATTTCATGGGGGTCTTGGCCTCTTCGTAGGCGCCATCCAGGGCGCTATCGGGAGTGGGGGAGGGGACAAAAGCGTATTATTGGTTTCGAAGGTTTCGGGTGCCCGGTCGCCGTCGGAGGGAAGCTGAAAGCGTCGGGGCGCCATCATTCTGAGTGCGCCGGGACACCGCATCGCTTTCGGGCCAGCAAGGTTCCATTCGGGGGCGGTATGATACCTTCCGAGGGTCAAGATGCCTTCCGAGGGTAGCAAGACGTCTTCCGAATTCCGAAGGCGGCATAATGCACCATGAGGGTGGCACAATGTCTTCCGAGGGCGGCAAAATGTTTTCCGAGGGCGACATGATTCTTTCCGAGGGCTCCATAATGCGCTCTGAGGGCGGCAAGATGCCTTTCGAGGACAGCATATTGCACTCTGAGGGCGGCATAATGTGCTCTGAGGGCGCTAAGATGCCTTCCGAGGGCCACAAGACATCTTCCGAGGTCGACATAATGCACTTCGAGGGCAGCAAAATGTCTTCCGAGGGCGGCAAGATGATTTCCGAGGGCGACATGATGCTTTCCGAGGGGGCATAATGCTCTCTGAACTCTGAGGAGAGCATGATGCCTTCCAAGGGCGGCATAATTCGATCTGAGGGCGGCAACATGCCTTCCGAGGGCGGCAAGATGTCTTCCGAGGGCGGCATGATGCCTTCCAAGAGCGGCATAATGCGCTCAGAGGGCGGCAGGATGCCTTCCGAGGGCGGCATATTGCGCTCTGAGGGCGACACGATGTTTTCCGAGGGCAACATGATGCCTTCAGAGGGCGGCATGATGCCTTCCGGGGGCGGCATAATGCCTTCCGAGGGCGGCATAATGCGTTGTGAGGGCGGCATAATGCGTTGTGAGGGCGGCAGGCTGTCTTCTGAGGGTGCCAGGGTGCCTTTCAAGAGTGCCACGACGCTGTCGGTAGACACAAGGGCGCTCTGGCTGCCTCCCGAGAACGCTACGGCGCCTTCGGCGCCGGCAAATCCTTTGAAAGAACGGCACCACGGCGCCGTTTTCTAAGACAGGGGGCTTCAGCCCCCCCCCTGGATCCGCCACTGGATCCTAAACTACTGAAGCTAACGTCTTGAAATTTTCTGACTTTTCCCAAAATTGAACGATGCTTGTCGTGTCAAAATTTTGAGAGGAAAAATCGTCCCTGCGGAGGCGGTTTCAGGCTACTGTTTTGGGGAGGGTGTTACGAATGCGGTTGTGCGGCGCACACTTCCTCCGTAGTTTGCGGTACAATAAATGCGTCAGAAACATTTTCATTGCAATATGCATCATAAATGCAGGGATGGTACATATTTGGGGACAGAGGCACACTCAGGTACAACAAATTGGAGGCGATACCCTCCTTCAAATTAGGTCCAACTTCAAATTAGTAAGATGATAAAAAAAAAACGTTGCGCGCATGGTGCCCCCACGTTGTTTACCTGGGTCCGACTATGCGCAATACATTACATTTAACCAATTACAGCATTTAATGTCCACATGTGACGTTCATACCACCCCAAACAATCACGAACAGCACATATTTGTTCTCAGAAACCCCATTTTACATCCCCTGAATACGCCTATAATTTTTCATTTTGGTACTTGTCTTTTGATATGTTGAAGACCATTACATTTCAAGCTCAAAAACGTTTGTTGCATGAAAATCGGTCCAACCATATGACCACAATGACAAATCAAAAACACCCAAAAATTTATATTGTTTTGCCCCTTGGTCCCCCATTTTTGAACAAAAAGAAATTTTGGGGTTCAAAAAGAGAGATATTTTGATGACGAAACGAATGGTTTTTGTCCCATCAAAATCGACCGAGCGGTTCTCGAGATCTTTCGGGGGGGGGGGATTCAGAATCTGCCCCTCCCCGCACGTTAACGTAATTCTAGCCGCCCGCAAGTAATAAGGTTAAATCATTCTTTAAGTGTTGTACAAAATTATAATTTGGCCTAACTGAGTCGCTGTGACTGGTGTGTAGACTTGGCGCATATAATTGGACGACTCTTGTACAGCATATCATACACATTTGAAACGAACATGCCTGACATACTTTTAACAGTTGTCGCGCGCAGGTTAATACAGTCGAAATGCTCTACATTTAATATGGTTCGTTCTATGAATCATAAACCTCTACCAAAACCAAGCTGTAGTGTACCTACTGTACACTAAAGCTTGGGTTTGGTACGGGCTTATGACTTTTATAACTAAAACTATTAAATTTAGAGCATTTCGATTGTATTGAAGTGTATTCTACTCAACAAGAGCTTTCAAATGAGCACACGCGGAGGTCTGTATGACGACTTTGATTTTTAACCTTTTGGGTAGGGGTCATTGACTTTTGGAGGCCGGGGGGGGGGGACCAAAACTCAAAGGATTGCAATGAAATTTGGCATACTTGTTATTGGCATACTATGAGAACGCCGTGTCAATTGGCAAGCTTGCACCGACGAAAAAGTGTTCTTTTTGGGACGCCCTAGGGGGACACGGGGCCATGCCCCCTGAGGAAACACCAATTTACACTATATAAAATGCAATGGTGGAGACGATCCGCCCCCCCCCCCCTCTCCAGGGGCGCAACCACGTCCAAAAAAGTGGTACGGACACATTGGCGTTGGGGGCGCCATCGCTCAAGGGGCCGCCATCGCCAAACAAAAACTCGCAATATCACAAATGTGTCATTTTTTAAGATGTGTATGTATGTATGTACCGGTAATCTACTGTAGTACTGAAAAATAACGCCTTCATCCTCATAATCAATATGAGACCACTGGCAGATCCAGCGTCTCTCCGTGGGTGTAGGGGGCATCTTTTTGTGGCAAAAAAGTACCCCCCATTTTTTCCCTCCGCGGATTTGGGCTGGTCGCCCTATTTTGGTATTCGAGCTTAAGAAATTCACCTTCGTTCGGGAAAAAACGCGATATTCCGTAGCATATACACATATAAGTAATAATAACGTTTATCTCATACCAACTCTCAGGGGCGTCACCAATAATTTTTTAGTGGGGGTCGGCTGAAATGGAAAAAATAATCCCCATTTTTGTCTGCGTATATTTAAGTTTTTTTCTGCATTTTTAATGTAGATTTTCATATTATAGTAGGTGCTTGTTATTTAGCGCCGCCAAGCAGCGCGATTTGTTACGGGTTTGCCTGATATAACCCAGAAATATAGGCGGTGAGCCTTGTAGAGGATAAGAAGGTAAAAATGTAATTCATTAAATTCAGCGTTACGACGAACCGAAGATCATGACGATGGCTTCGTTATGACGATGTCCACCGATGTGACGCCGCGAAGCGGCGTGAACATTTTAACTTTAGGTCGTGGAAAACGAAATTTGTATATTGGAACCAGACAGTGATTGGAGCCAAGCGTCAGGTAGCCCCTTTTCCTGGTTACACATCTCGGTATGATGACAAATATTGAAATGAAGGTAGTTTTTCATATACCTACATTAGCCTCGGATAGTAAATCACGATGGCCGGTGGCAGTCAGCGGTCAATAGTACATATTATAATAATAATTGTATACATATGTACCGAAATGTAACAAACAACTGGTAACAGTGCAAATGGGTTGAAAGCAGCTAGAGGCAGAACGACTTTTCCGCGCATAAATGGTCCCTGTGGATCTGGAGGAGCCTGGTGGGAGTTGGCTTGGGAGATGGTCCTGGCCTGGTCCCCACTATTAGCTCTTCGGTCCAGCAAGTTGGGCACCGCTGGAGCAGCTTCCGGGTGCCGATGTCCGCGTCCTTGTGTTCGCATAGCCTTTTTCGGAACTCGGCAGACTAGCTAGCTAAACATATAGCCCGCTTGGAAGTTAATATTTTATAAAGGGATTGGGCCCTGCATGGCCAGCAATTACCGCCAAGGAGAGAGAGCCTCTGACAGACACATAATGGAATTCATTTTCCCATTTTCCAAATTTGTATAAGCAATTGCGAAACTTGTGTCAGCGCGAAGAGCGCGACATTTTCCGGTTTTTGACTGTGGATAGCTGAATTTTGACTGCTGCAAAGACAATTTGTTACGATTTTACGATAGATTGGGAACGCGCGGGGGGGGGGGGCATACTTGTATTGAATGCCCCCCCCCCATATTCCTGTGGGAGGGGAGGGGGGCAATTACTCCTGATGCCCCCCCCCCCCTGGATCCGCCAGTGTATGAGACCATGAGGGCGGCATTTGCTTATTGTCCGGTAGGGCGCCTTTTCTCCTCCATGGGGGCGGCATTTGCTTCTAAGGAACCCCATTGTCCGACTTAGTGGGCGGCTGTTCTTCCCAATGGCTGGCGGCATTAGCTGCTTATGGACAATGAGTATTTGTCGAATTTAGAGGGCACCTGTTTAGAGGGTGCAGTGTAGAGAGTTAGAGGGTGCAGTGCCTGACAGTGGCGTGCGCAGAATTTCACAAAGGACCAGGTCATTACATTGAGGCCTGAGGGGCGCCATCAATATTGGCGAACATTTTGCGGAGGGGGCGCCTCTCTTTCCTCACCGTGTGGAAGGAGAGCCCCCCCCCCCCCTGTCACTAGCCGGAGGGGCGCCGTCACTGGCCAGGGGCGCCGTCACGAGCGGAGAGGGGCAGTCTCTGACCGGAGGGGCGCCGTCACTGGCCGGAGGGGCAGTGCAAAACTTTGCTGCTAGGTTGATATCAGGCCGACAAAGATACCAACATGTGTCCGATGTGATAGAGATAGGAGTGGCTCCCTATCGCAGCGATGGTGGACTTTAATGATTTGTGTCTCCTGCATAAAATCGTTATGACCAATGAGCCCGAGGTACTTAGGCGAGAGGTGCGTTACAACAGAGATGTAGTTGAACGCAAAACCAGACACTCAGACCACCTGTACTTGTCTCGCTTTCGCACTAACATTGGCAAAATAACTTTTAGGCACCGGGCATGTGTGCTGTACAATGAACATGTGATCGGATCTGAGCTGCAGGGCATGTCATACGCGCGCTTTAAGAAAGTGTTGAAAGCTTGTCTTCTCACTTAAGATTTTAGAAGATTTTATATCGTCCGCTTAGTATTGTTCTTTGTAGGTACTTCAATCATTTTAGCGTATACAAATATTTTTGCTTTGTGCTGTTTTAGGTTGTGCTTTTTTATTTCATCTTCCATTTCTGAGCAGTTGTGATTCTTAACATGTGAACCTATGTCTGACGAGGGCTCATAATAGCCACATCCTTGTGGATGAGTGCCAATGATGTACAATAAATAAATAAATAAATATATAGAGCTGTTAAAGGGAATGTTTCACCTTTGTATTAGTTTTAAACTGAGATAGCCATTATCTTGGGCCGTTATTGAAATGCTTAAATTACTAAGGTCATTTTCCCCAAAACTTAACCTTTTTAAGTAATTTAATTTTCCATTTGCAAAATGACTTCAGGCTGGTGCAGCCGCTGATTGGCTGACAGCCACTTTTTAAGCCAATCCCACTTTGTCAGCCAATCAGCGGTGGGGCTGATTAGCTCAATAATGACGGCATTGGAGCCCCTCTATCGGCGGTAGCGAAGTGGTCAAGGCGTCGGTACGTGGAGCCGAGAACCCCGATTCGGTCCCGGATCAGCGCTGCTTTTTCTGTTTCGACTCTGGCAGTTCTGCTGCTGCTGCTGGCGCCGCTGCTCCTGGCCCCGCGCCACGCCACGGTACCGTGTCACGCGGGGCCGCAGTTGCGCTCGCCGACTGCAGAGCGGAATGGATCGAAGCGACGCAGCTGACACCTATCGACCGCCCCCCGAAGCTGAGGTTGGCCGTGGTGTGGTATAGGCGTTCGGGTCTATTTTTTTAGAAGAAGAGTGCGGTACGGCGCCAAAGCTGTCGCGACCTATGGATGCTGTCGCCTGCTGCAGGTCGCGGGTGATATCGACATAGCCCAGTACCGACGACAGGCTCCCACCTTCAACAACAGGAGAGGCTCAAGTTCTCGGCTTCGCTGCACAATACCCAAAGTTTGCGTAGCAAGCTGGGACAGCTGCGAGCCTGTGCTGCGGAACTGCGGGAGTACATCATCGCCCTCACGGAAACTTGGCTGGACAACTCCATCGGCGACTCTGAGCTTGTGTGACGCTCCCAGACCACACCTGGTTCCGGCGCGACAGAGAAGGCGTTGGAGGTGTGACATGTGCCGTCCGATCATCCCTGCTCCCAACGAGAAGAGCGGATCCGGACATGGACACCGAAACACTGCTGATCCAGCTGGGCCGTCCCAGTCTGATGGTGGCCGTCTGCTATCGCCCGCCCAATGACGGCCCCGCGCTGGAGCGTATGAGCCAGCGTTTGGCGGCGCTTCCTGGCACCTGGCCAGTTCTGGTGATGAGCGATTTTAATCTGCCAGAAGTCCAGTGGCGGGCCCAGCAAGATGGAGGCGTGCTGCCGGATCTCACGAGGAACTCTGGTCGCGCGACCCGGTTTCTCGAGCTGTGCGAGCTGCTCGGTGTCTCGCAGCACGTGATGGCGCAAACCAGGGGACGGAACGTCCTCGACTTGGTCCTGGTGAGAGGACTCCGGCAGGTGTCAGCACATCCCAGAGCTCCCAGCATCGCGTCGGATCATGAGGTAGTGATCGAGTTTGAAGCGGAGACATCGCCGCCCGCCCGTCCAACTCGCTCCTCGGCCTTTAGCTACCGCCGAGCTGACTTCGATGCTCTGCGTCAAGCTTCGAGTGCCTTGAGACTTGGGACTTGTTGGACGATGTTGACGTTGATGAGGCGGTGTCGATGTTCTATACTCTAGTGGATGCGGTGGTGCGTGACTATGTGCCTGTCGTTATTCCTAAAAAGTGCTTCCCGCCATGGTTTACTGCAGATGTGAGCCGAGCGTTGCGGTCCAAACAAGCATCCTTTGAGCGTATGAGACGTCAGCCAAATGATGGACGCATTAGAGCGGTCTTTGTGCAGAATATATCGATTTGTAAACGATTATCTAGCCAGAGTTACACTGAATACCTGAAGGGTGTTATCGGTGACTTCGCCTCAAATCCCAAGCGGTTCTGGTCGTTCTGGAAATGTTTTAAGCAGACCAAGGGTATGTCGGTTTTAGTGAGTGGTGGTGTGGAGGTAACTGATGATGTTGGGTGAGCGAACCTACTCAATCATACCTTCGCGGCTAAGTTTTCTGATTCAGCTGTTCCGTTTTTTTCAGGATGTGCCGTTTAGTAATGACGCGACTTTGACATATCTGTATGTATGAGGACATTGTGCGTCGCTGGTTGCATGATTTAGTTGTAAGTAAGGCCTGCGGACCTGATGGTCTGAGTGCTCGTATTCTCTGTGAATGCGCCAATGAGTTGGCCGTCTCCCTATGCAATTTGTTTTTCTCGCATGTCTTTGAAGGAAGGAATTTTCCCAGAACAGTGGGCAGAAGCTAATATTGTGCCAATTTTAAAGAAGGGCTCTAGAAAAGATCCGGCCAACTACCGGTCGATTTCTTTACTGCCCCTGCGTGCAAAAGTTTTTGAAAGAATCATTACTGATAAAATCTACCAGCATACTGAGCCATATCCTTCGCCTCTCCGACATGGATTCATCCAACACCGATCTTGTGCATCAAACTTGGCATGTTTTCTGTCTCATGGGTGGACGGCCATACAGGAGAGGGCACAACTAGATGCGATATACACAGACTTCTCCAGCGCATTCCAGAGTGTCAACCATCGCCTGTTACTGTATAAGCTGCAACAAATGTATGGACTTGAAAGAAATGCGCTGAAGTGGCTAACCTTGTACCTCGGGAGGCGGAAGCAGAGGGTGGTGTTGAACGGAAGGGTGTCCGATTGGGTTCCTGCGACATCGGGAACACCAGAGGGAGGACATCTTTCGTCTTTGCTGTTCGCTCTCTTCGTGCACGATTCACCGTGCGTGATTTCGACCAACTGTTTGATGTTCTGTGACGACGTGAAATTAAAATTAAACAAGTGCAACTTAAAGCCAATGACCGATCACGGGACGTGATCTAGGCTCACAGCAGCGACCTTAACTCAAGTATGTACCCTGAACATCAGCGAACTTCGTGATGTCAGACCTGAGGGTACGAGACGGCATAAATAAATCCGTCTGAGGGCTGCTGTGTGTGAGCGAGTTAAAGAGATGCGGGGGACGAATCAAGCAGCCCCTCTTTACAGAGTGAACTCTTCCACGAGGTACATGGAAGAGCTCGGGGCGCCGCGTACGTCGGCTTGGTGCTGACAGCGGGAACGTTGCCACAATATCAGGGCAGTCTATGTGGCCGCTGAATACTGAGGACATGGACATGAACTGAGGACATGAACACACATGAACAGATCGGACCGAACGAAACACGACCTGACCGATGCGCAGCCAAACAGCTCGAGCAATGACACATAATCAAGTGGTGGGATCGCTCCTTGGGTTTTAGATCCCAGGCATATCAGGACACGGTATTGAAGGCGCTCCAGCCGGCGCACATGGGTGACCGCAGCGCCTGACCAGATTACGCTACCATATTCCAGTACGGATCCTACATGGGCCTTGTAGGCGGCGAGGGCCGCGGCATGGTCAAAGCGCGTTTGTTGTGTGCCAGCAGACATCTGCATGCTTCTAATTAGCAGGCCAAGCATGCGGTTGGCCTTAGCGACAGTGGCATCAACGTGGTCCGCAAATGTAAGCTTGGCGTCTAAAATGACGCCAAGGTCACGCACGCGCACACATCGCTCAAGCTGGTGGGCGTCTAGCCCGTACGATACAAGATGAGGTGATGAGCGCAGGGTAAAAGTGATCGTCTTGCACTTAGCTGGGTTGAGTTTCAAACGCCAAGTTTTGGACCACAAACTGACGCGGTCTAAATCGGCCTGGAGGGAATGAGCGTCCTCTGGGGAACTGATTCGGTTGAAAATTTTGATATCATCTGCATAAGACAGGCACGATGTTTACTATCCGGGGTCCCGGAAGGCAGCATTTTAGGCCCAATTCTGTTCACCTGTTACGTCGCTGACCTTCCTAATCACATCAAAACTTGCCAAATATACGGTGTCCGTCAAGTTAGCGTCGTATTCGTATTCGTTTTCAGCGTCGAGTTCTGATTTCCCCAAACTAAGCACGTATGTAGATCTCAAGTTATACACCAATATTCTATTGGTTGTTCGATAGCTGACCTAGTTTGACCTCTAGGGGTCATCAAAGTTCACGAAACGGTGCACCCTCAAAAATATTTATTTATCAACAGATTCGAAAACAAAATAACAAATTGTGTCTTGCCATTTTAACAAACCTTACCTCTAAGGAATTTTGTTTCAAGGGCATAGGTCAACGTCAAGGTTACTTTAGGTCACTTTGAAAAACGGTGTAGCCTCTAAAATCTCTATTTATCAACAGATTTGAGAAAACAAACACGAAAGTGTGTCTCACCGTCCGGACAAACCGCACCTCCAATAAATTTGGTTTCAATGTCATAGGTCAACGTCAAGGTTACTTTAGGTCACTTAGAAAAACGGTGTACCCTCTAAAATCTGTATTTATTAACCGAATCAAGAACAACAAAGAACAAAGTGTGTCTTGCCGTCCCAACAAACCGCACCTCCGAAGAATTTTGTTTCAAGGTCTTAGGTCAACGTCAAGTTCACTTTAGGTCACTTAGAAAAACGGTGCAACCTCTAAAATCCTTATTTATCACCGATTGTAGAAAAACAAACACCAAAGTGTGTCTCACCGTCCCGACAAACCGCACCTCCGAGGACTTTGGTTTCAAGGTCATAGGTCAACGTCAAGGCCACTTTAGGTCACTTAGAAAAACGGTGTATCCTCTAAAATCTGTATTTATCAACCTATTTGGTGCGGTTTGTCGGGACGGTGAGGCACAGTTTGGTGCTTGTTTTTTCTCGAATCGGTTGATAAATACAGATTTTAGAGGGTACACCGTTTTTCTCAGTGACCTAAAAAGGCCTTGACATTGACCTATGACCTTGAAACCAAATTGCTTGCAGGTGCAGTTTGTCGGGATGGTGAGACACACTTTGGTGTTTGTTTTTGTCGAATCGGTTGATACAAAAACATTTTAGAGGGTACACCGTTTTTCTAAGTGACCTAGTGACCTTGACGTTGATTTATGTCCTTGAAACCAAATTCCTCCGTGGTGCGGTTGCTCGGGATGGTAAGACACACTTCAGTGTTTGTTTTTCTCGAATCGGTTGATAAATAAATATTTTAGAGGATACACCGTTTTCAAAGTGACCTTGACGTTGATCTATGACCTTGGAACAAAATTCCTCAGAGTTGCGGTTTGGCGGGACGGTAAGACACACTTTGGTGTTTGTGTTTCTTAAATATGTTGATAAATAAAGATTTTAGAGGGTACACCGTTTTTCTAAGTGACCTAGTGACCTTGACGTTGAGCTATGACCTTGAAACCAAATTTCTCGGAGGTGCGGTTTGTCAGGACGTTGAGACACACTTTGGTGTTGGTTTTTCTCGAATCAGTGGATACGTACAGATTTTAGAGGTTACACCGTTTTTTATAAGTAACCTAAAGTGACCTTGACGTTGACCTATGCCCTTGAAGCCAAATTCCTTGGAGGTGCGGTTTCTTGGGACGGTGAGACACACTTTGGTGTTTGTTTTCTAGAATCAGTTGATAAATAAAGATTTTAGAGGGTACACCGTTGTTCAAAGTGACCTAAAGTGACCTTGACGTTGATCCATGACCTTGAAACCAAATTCCTCAGAGGTGCAGTTTGTGGGGATGGTGAGACACACTCAGGTGTTTGTTTTCTTGA
The DNA here is from genome assembly GCA_036785665.1 of Chirona hameri. NCBI lineage: Eukaryota > Metazoa > Arthropoda > Thecostraca > Balanomorpha > Balanidae > Chirona > Chirona hameri. Next base: position 65,080 of record JAXIVJ010001413.1, read on the forward strand.
ATCAGTTGATAAATACATATTTTAGAGGGTACACCGTTTTTCTAAGTGACCTTAAAGGGACATTGCCACCTTTCTGAAAGTTGTCAAATATACGCCGGTTGTACCCGAAAATAGGAAGTAAGTGCTGCTGAAAACGATGGTGATATGTTTTTTCTCGAAAACGACACTTAACTTGATAAAAATTAAGTTGTTTAAATTTGGTATGATGACATATTGAGCTCTAGAGAGCTATATAGAAATCCTTTACGCTGCCAAAGTATGGCACATTTTTTCGAGACAATTCTGGCGCTTTGAATACAAAACAAACCAACCATTGAAACGTATGCGTCTTCGTACACCACCGTCAAACTAGGAGCAGAGGTCATTCCCTCGCCCTACTGGAGGTTTTTCACCTTCGCCCTACGGGGGGTCCTAAAAAGACCCCCGGTTAACTTCCAAACCAAGCAACATAGAGCAACGCGGTAAGAACCAACATGTTGCCCGTCATGTTTGGAATCTAACGGTATGCATTTTTTTTAAGTTTCGGGTCAACGAGTGACCTTCCAGGTCAAGTGAATGACCTCGATCGACCACGTCCAGAACAGCGATTTTGCTGTCAGAAAACCTCAAAATTAAAAATTGGTAAATGTAAATAAAATGCATGTTCCTAGACCAGTTTTGTCTCAGAAATACAGAAAAGATAATAATTTGTTCGTATCTGGTAAAAAAGTCCAAAAAGTTATTACAAAAATGACGTCATGAGTTTCTTACACTTATGGAGCCATCATTCAGTCAAAAATAGAAATATTGCTTTGAAATTTGGTTTGGGTATTGTCCATACTCAGTTCTCTCACATATATTCCGGTTTTTCTAACATCTTCGAAAATTTTGATTTGTGTTGATTTTAAGAGAAAAATAATTTAATTTGTATTTTAGGGGTCAAAACACCAAAAAAATCGGAAATCCGAGATTGCCATTTTAAAGAGAATTACATTTTGTATCTTTAGTTTGGTGAATTGCGTTTGCAATTTGCTTCAAAACTCTGTTTTCTACGATTTTTCAAATATTTATCGTTTTTCCACCAACATGACGTCATCAAAACATGATTATCTCCCAATCCACTTAACCAATTTCAATTAAATTTTTACAGCATACGTATAATTGTTGTAAACTCAGCTACTGAAAGTTTCAGCAAGATGCGCCGCATGTGTAAACAGTTATTCAAAGAAAAACCTCAGGGGGGCAGTCAGCAGCTCCCGCCCCCTAGGGCGAGGGTTAAGATATGCATCAGAACCACATAGATATGCACCAGACAATCAGCTCAATCTTTCAATTATATAACTAAATTTGACATCTATGATCCTAGCATTCTGCTGCCTTGATGCTAAGTGATAGATGGTACACAGGAAACATTGAAAAACTTACAAGTACTAACTGTACATTAATTAATGCAAATATCAATAAAAAGTAGTGTGTAAAATAAGCATGACAAACAATGGTAAAGGTACCTTATATATGCAGGCAATAATTAACCAAGCACCCAAGCAAGTACTTAAAAGAATGGAAGATGCAAACTATTTTACTGATGCTGATGCCACAAGTGTAATACCTTGAGATGGATGCTGGAGGATTTTTTTTAGAAGGGATTGCATCAATTCTGAGCTTCGGTTTGGTGTCAGGAACTAAAGTTATCTTTATTATATGATGCATCATAATCTTCCTCCACAAAGTGCTCAGAGCAGACATAATAATTTTCGCCATTAAACAGGTCTGCCCTGGCACACATGCTGCCCAGATCATCTTCTCTTTAGGAAAGCGAAAGAAAGTGAGATCCATTTCCTTGCGCTTATGCTTCTTGCCAGCCCACGATCCACAGGTTGACATAGCACAATGTGACAGCATGTTTAACTTGTGGACTGCGGTGTAATCTGAAAAGGGACAAAAAAATGCATCCACAATTACAATTTAGATACACTAGACACAACCATGATTATCAATAGCTTAAGGGTAAACAACCTACTATCAAGTATCCATTCAAGGGTTTCCACTTTCCATCCATCACAGCTAGTAACCTACCTACCTATTGTCTTCATAAGACTGGGAAACCAATCTGGTAGATACCTATAGATTGTACAGAAATTAAACAGAAAGCATTGGCCAGGTATTATATATATAAACCAGTGAGTGCATCTTGTGAAAAGTTAAAGTATGGTCAAACATTAAGATAAGTCGAACCATGGTGATAAATGTACCAATCTCTTTCACATCCTGATCCAAATCACATTATTCTTCGGTTCAGGAGGCACCTAAACTAGTTTTGTCAAAAGGCACCATCAAAGTTAAGTTCCGGGAGCCAGGATCGTTAAATTACTGTTGAATCATTCCTATCAGATATAAGTAACTTTCAGGATCACATTAAAAAACAGCACCTAAATAAAACATCGCCCAAAGTCCTAGCCAAACCCTACCCAGATTACCACAATCTTACGAATGGCCGCCGTTTTGTTTACGTTTTGAGACTCCCCGCGCTCGGTCCAAGTGACGCCCAGTGACGTCACTTAAGGGTCGCGGCTAGCAAATCGGGCTTCCCTATGGCCCACAACACAGGTGAAACCCCCTGGTTTTGGTCCAATTTGGTCCACTTAGAGTAGACCAATCTGACATCTCCCAGAGTGGGATTCGACCAAGGCTATGTAAACCAGGTAGACCGCTCCGGCCGAAAAAGTGGCGACAACTCGTAATTTAGTTGCAACGACCCCGCGGCCGCTGTGACGCGGATGAGGGTCTCGCGGCCGGCCGGCCGGTCGCCTACGTAGGGTTAACGCGTAGACCCCTCCCGCTTTTTTGTCGCTTGGTTCCTTTGTTTGTCGGCTGATTTTTAAACTTAAGATGTCTATCTACCACAAATTAAGCGTTGTATTTGGTGCCGTTGCGAAAATTGCAATCCGACCCAAACTTTGTAAGTTATGGGCCGGAACAGTTTGCTGCCCGGTGATTCCGGCCGGCCACGTTTTCCACCCGTTTTTTTCCCGCTTGGTTCCTTCGTTTACCGGCCGATTGTTACACTTAAGATGTCTATATACCACAAATTAAGCGATGTATTGGATGACTTTGGGCAAATCGCAATGCAACCCATTTTTTTTTTAAGTTATGGGCCGTCAAATTCCACTGACCGGCGATTCCGGCCGGACCGCCGTACGTAAAACGCCAACGCGCACGTTCCTCCGGTGTGTGTCGCCTGATTTCTTCATTTGCCGACCTATTGTTACAATTAAGATAACAATCTGTCACAAATTGAACGATGTATGCCGTTGAGAAAATTGTCATCGGACTCAAACTATTTACATTTTGGGCCGGCAAAGTTAACCGTTCTTTGGCTCACGATAGCAGACCGGACAGCCACCACATACAATACTCAAACAGTGATAAACTCAAATAGTCTGAATTTAAATCATGCGGCCCATATTATGGCTAAAGAAAAATTGCGCTAGGCTTACCTGATAAATAAAACAAAGCTGCTGATATAACAGTTGACAATTTGCGATGATAACGTCTGACAGTTCTTGGCAAAGGCCAAAGCATACCCACAAAATAGATATTCTCATCTTTTTGACGAGTTTCATGAAAATCTGATTAGATAAGTCGATTGTCAAATGCATTCAAGCAATTCAAAGTAACTGTCTAAAATTACACTTCCCGCCCACGTCTCCGCACCACACCATCCCGCCCCCTCACCGCGTCTCCGGACCGACGCCGGCCCACCAGGCGCCGCCATTGGCGGATCCAGAACGGTGGTGGTGGGGGGAGGGGAACGTTTCTTTTTGGGGGGATTTCAAAAAGTCTCACACAATTCTGAAAACTCATCGGATTTCGCCTGCTTATGCATTGATAGCTGATTTAAAACAAACTTTCTTTAGTAAAAGTTGCTTGGATTTTGTTCTATATCAGGAAATGTGTCAATTTTGCGCCGATTTCAGGGTTGTCTAGAAGTTTGTCGGGGGAGGGGCATGCCCGCCATACCCTCCCCTCCCCCTCCCCCTGTATCCGCTAGTGGGTGCCGCGGCGAGACGCAATGTGTTTTTGCCTGTGGAGACCAGTGCAGCAAATCCGAGATCTTTGGTCACAGCCCAGTCACGGCCACGGCATGAGCTGGCAAGTCACAGCTTTAGTCACGGCGCTGCAATGCTAATCCTATGGCGCTGGCCTTGCCAGTCGCAGCTTCAGTCACGGCCGTGACCAGGTCTGGTCCCAGCGCTGGGACGCTGGGACCAGAATTCTGCAACTCTAGTTGCCTGGCAACGCACGCGCCAGGGCGCTGTACGTGGCAGGAGCTCTCCTGCCCCGTGCGGTCTCTAAATAGTAAATACGTCGCGTTACATCGCATCATAATTAATTGACCTTTCACATATACATTTGTATAACTCTCAAAGTTTTCTCAAACTAGGAAAAATCCTCGAAAAGCTCCTAGACACCCATGCCCTCCGCCCGGCGCCATGCTATTAACGTTACGTAAGCAAATGATGTTCGGCTATTCTGACCCTCATCCTCGTCATCAGCCGTCGACCAATGAGCGTGGAGAGTATCACACGCTGATTGGCCAAAAAGCTGTTGGCAGCAAAACCTGGCTCATGAGCAGATGCGTGAACAAGACCAAGCTGCGGACGTTGCTAATATTTGTCGCCCTTTTTCCCCATGTTAAATAGGCGGAGCGGACCCCCCTGGATTCGACCAATCTGTATACAATCCAAAACGGCACCGTTTTGGACCATGTCGGATCGAATGGTGAAGAAATCTCCCAGATAGGACCCATAGTTTCGGAGCATGGGCTCGTCGGCAAATTTGCACGAAAAGTTTTGGTCCAATTTGGTCCACTTAAAGTGGACCAATCTGTATAAAATCCAAAACCGCACCGTTTTGGACCACACCGCATCGAATGGTGAAGACATCTCCCAGATCGGTCTCATAGTTTCGGAGTATGGGCTCGTCGGTAATGGTTTTTGGTGGTTTTAATCCAATTTGGTTCACTTAGAGTAGACCAATCTGTATAAAATCCAAAACGGCACCGTTTTGGACCATGATCGAATGGTGAAGAAATCACCCAGATCGGTCCCAACGTTTCGGAGCATGGGCTCGTCGGCAACGTTTTTTGGTGGTTTTGGTCCAATTTGGTCCACTTGGAGTGAACCAATCTGTATAAAACCAAAACGGCACCGTTTTGGACCACGTCGGAATTCGGATCGAATGGTGAAGAAATCGCCCAGATCGTTTCAATGGTTGCAGAGCATGGGCTCGTCGGCAAATTTGCACTAATAGTTTTGGTCCAATTTGGTACATTTACGGTAGACCAAACTGTATAAAATCCAAAACGGCACCGTTTTAGACCACTCTGAATCGAATGGGGAAAAAGTCACTGGGATAGGGTCCTGTAGTTTCGGAGCATGGGCTCGTCTGCTAATCTGGTCGGTTTTTTAGACTCTCCCGTAACGTAAACCCCGTAAACCAAAGTACTTTATCAATGAGTAGGTTCAAGTTTGGCGACTGCCACGGTCATGTCACGCCGAGTTCAAACTATAATAAACTAACTATGTTAGCACATCAACTATTTCTGGTATACGTTTTGGAATAGTTCTCATTTTATTCTAGAATTTCAACTATATAGTAGGATATGGTAATCACGTCGGAAAGTATCTAAAGAAAACAAGATATATTTAATACAATTTTATGTTTATTCGAATGCAAATGATATTTAAAGTTCATTTGGACATCAATTGTATTTGAAAAATGTATATAAACACTATTTTAACGAAATCACAATAAGTCAGCTGTAACAGAGTTTGCATTCAGGCAGGAAATTTCGAAGCACCAGGCCGCTGCCGGGACGGCCGGCCGGCCCCGTGGTGGTACAGTCTCTGGCAAGGTGTCGCAGCGGTTCTCACCAACTTGCAGCCGGTGCGGCGGCGGCAGTGTACAGCCTTTGACAGCGGGCCCCCTCTCCGGCGCGCCGTGTGGGCGGAACATGCCTCAACTCGACCGAGAATTGTGGACGATTGGAGTGTCTCAGGTAAAATTGGAGGCCATTCCAGGAATCTTGAATACACGAGCTTCCCATTGAGCATAAATACTTGTATCTATCTGTAGTGATTATTGTGTATTGGCCGCGCGGGGCGGAAGTGCCCCGCGAAGTACCGCACGTGCGGCTGCACGTGCGGCGGCAGACGGTGTTTCCGCCGTCGCGGCGTCGGCGAGGCGCGGGGAGACGCGCAGGGTCGCGGTAAGGTACGGTCGGGCACAGTGTGCGGTCCCGGGTTCGGGCTGTCGCATGAGTTAGTCTATTGATTGATACAAGAATAAACATTTGTTTCATCTTCTCGTTACAAGCTATTTCGGCCTTCGCTCGGACGCAACTCAAGCATCATGTCGACAGTGCCTGTGGCGGGCGCCGACGCAGTGAGGATTGGGCTGACAGACGCTACCGTGGTGAGTGCCCAGCCGGCGTCGGTGATGTCAGCGTTCGACGTGCGGATCGTTGCTGAATATGACGGTTCGACAGATGTAGTTGAGTGGTACGAAAGAGCCCAGCTGCTGTGTGAACTCCGTGGGGTGTCGCTGGCGTCGGTGCTGCCGCTGCGGCTGACGGGTGGCGCCTTCGCCGTCTGGTCCCAGCTGCCAGCTGAAAGCCGCGGATCGCTGGAGGCTGTGCGTGATGCCCTGTATGCGGCATTCGCCCTCGACCAGTTCGCCGCGTTTGACGCGTTCTCGAGCCGCCGTCTCCAGCCGGGAGAGTCTCCGGATGTGTTCTTGGCCGCCCTCCGGCGCCTTGCGGCCCTGTTTGGAGGTGTCCCGGATCGCGCACTGGTCTGTGCGTTTGTTTCCGGGCTGCCGGACTCTGTCCGGCATGCCATTCGGGCCGGGAGCAGGGCGGAAGGCCTCGATCTGCCCGGCGTGCTGGCTCGCTCGCGCGCGGTACTCAGCGATGAGTGCGTCGCGGCGGTGGCGGCAGCGGCGGCGGCGCCGCGCGGTAACCCGCGCCCGCGTGCCGGACCGCCGCGCCTGACTCGCTGGCCGAAGCGGCGCTGCTGGACGTGCGGAGAGGTGGGCCACATCTCCGTGTCCTGCCCTCGTAACACGCCGGGAAACGCCTCGGGAGATGGCAAGTCAGCGCCGGCGTCGTCTCCCGCGCAGTGACCGGCGGCACCCTGCCTGTGATTTCCGTGCTGATCGGCGATCGGCAGTGCAGTGCGCTGATAGACACAGGCTGTACAGACACGCTCGTGTATGCCAGGTGCTGCCGGCGGTGGCGCCCGCGCCGAATCAGTGTGACCACGCTGAGCGGCGATCAGTTCTGCTGTGCCGGGGTGGGCAGTATCGACGTGCGGACTTTGACCGGTCAGCAGGCGCGGCTCGAGGTGCTGGTTTTGGAAGATCGGCCGATGGGAGTGGACCTGCTCCTCGGTATGTCCGGCATCTCAGCGCTGGGAGGCGTAAGTGTGCGGGCGCCGTCTGACGTGCGGTTCTGCGGTGCTGCCTGGCGCCCTCCGCCCGCGGTCGACGCTGCAGACTTCACGGCACGCTTCGACGCGGATCGACGTGAGTGGACCGTCGCGTGGAAGTGGGCGAACGGGGCCGGGCCTGCCTGACTGCCTGACGAACGGGGTAGCACAGTACGGGATCGCTCCGACCGCGCGGCAAGAGTTCGACCGTGAGATCGACGCGTGGATCGCCAATGGCTGGCTCCTCCCGTACGACGAGCAGGCGGACGGGCCGCCGCGCGGGCTGGTGCCGCTGATGGCAGTGCGACAAAACAACCAGGCCAAGGTGCGTCCCGTCTTGGACTACAGGGAGCTAAACGGCTTCGTAACGGCTCACACGGCGGACGCGGACGTCTGCGCTGATCAAATGAGGAAGTGGCGTCGCCACGGGGAGCGCACCGCCGTCGTTGATCTGCGCAAAGCCTACCTGCAGCTCCGCCTGGAAAGACGGTTGTGGCCGTTCCAAACCGTCATCGTCCGAGGGCAGCGCTACTGCCTCACCCGGCTCGGCTTTGGACTGAATGTCGCTCCCATGATCATGAAGGCCGTCGTCCGTGCAGTGCTGGCGCAGGACACAGACATCGAACGTGCGGTACTCCCGTATGTGGACGACCTCCTGGTCGATGAGGACATCGTCAGCGCGGACCAAGTCGTGCGGCACTTCGCCCGGTTCGGCCTTCAGTGCAAGCCACCGCAGCGGGCTGCGGACGGCGCGCGCCTGCTCGGCCTGCGTGTGCGGCGAGAGGCCGGCGCGCTGCGGTGGACGCGCGACAACGGCGTCGCGGTGCCGCCCGAACAAGTGACCCGCCGCGCCGTGTTCTCTTGGTGTGGTCAGCTGGTGGCGCACCTGCCGGTCTGCGGCTGGCTACGGCCGGCCGTAGCGTGGCTCAAACGGCGGGTGAATGCTGTCACCCGCGGCTGGGATGATGTCGCTGACGACGCGGCGCTGCGAGGACAGATCGCGGCCGTGGCGGACCGTCTGTCAGCTGCTGACCCAGCGCGCGGCCCGTGGTGCTTCTCCGGCGACAGCGCCATCATCTGGGTCGACGCCAGCTCGATCGCCGCAGGAGTTGTCGTCGAGACACCGGATGACGGCATCGTGGAGGACGCCTGTTGGCTACGCGGCGAGGACTCTGCAGCGCTGCACATCAACATGGCCGAGTTGGACGCCGCCGTTCGCGGTGTCAACATGGCGATCGCCTGGGGCGTGAAGGTCATTGACCTCCGCACGGACTCTGCCACCGTGCACCGGTGGATTGACGACGCCCTCAGCGGCCGAGCGCGGCTACGGACGAAGGCTCAAGCCGAGATGTTGATCCGACGCCGGGTAGACATCATCCGACAGCTGGTGGAGGAGCTCCGGCTGACGCTGTCCGTCACGCTGGTGAGGTCGGCGGAAAATCGGGCGGACGCCCTGACACGAGTCCCCAAGGAGTGGCTGCGTAGCGAGGGCGCGGACGAGCGCGTGGTGTGTGATGGCAGCACGCTCGGAGCGTGTGAGGGCCGTGTGCTGTGCGGTGGGCCTGCAGATCGCACGGTGTGTGATGACAGCACGCGCGGAGCGTGTGAGGGCCGTGCGGTGTGCGGTGCCGGTGAGAGGGCGTGCGATGTGGCTGAGACTCGTGCGGCGATCGCAGAAGTGCACGAGCGGGCGGGCCACCCTGGGATCCGACGGACCCTGTATTTCGCGCGGCGCGATGTGTCGAGGAATATTTCACGCTCCGAAGTGCGGAGTGTCGTAGGAAAGTGTGATGTGTGCTCTTCTATCGACCCGGCCCCTACACAGTGGGACCACGGCTCGCTCGGCGTGGTCGAGACGTGGGAACGCGTCACCATCGACGTCACACATCATCAGCGACAAAGCCACCTCTCCATCATCGACTGTGGGCCGTCTCGTTTCTGTGTGTGGCGCCCGCTGCGCCATGCAGACGCCAACGAGGTCGCCAGCCACCTCGAGCAGCTGTTCCTCGAGCGTGGGGCACCAGTGGAGATCTTGGCGGATAACGACACCGTCTTCCGCAGTCAGCGATTCGCTGCGTTCGCTGCTAAGTGGGGAGTAAAGCTGCGGTTTCGGGCGGTGTACGAGCCGGGCGGAAACGGGATTGTGGAGCGTGTGCATCGGACTGTGAAAGTGATTGCCGCCCGGAAACGCTGCTCGATTTCGGAGGCTGTACATCTGTACAATGTGACGCCCCGTGACGGGAGTAACGCGGCGAGCTCCCCTGCCGGGGGACTGTACAGATATACGGTGCGCGACTGTGTGCGGCCGGCCGCTGATCAGCCGGTGCCGGAGCGCGCCGGAGCTGAGCCGGACATCGCGCTGCCCGGCGCCGCTGTGGCCTACGAGGTGGGCGACGCCGTGTGGGTGAGGCGGCGGGGAGCGCGGTGCACAGAGCCGTCTCGGAGGGGGTGGTGACCGGCACCGTGTCTACACAGGTGGTGGAAGTCGACGGACTGCCGTGGCACGTGCGGTGCCTGCGGCGGCGCCACGACGGAGTGGCGGCCAGACAGTGACTGTTCCAGCAGTCGAGCCAGCGACGCACCGCCGCTGTACGTCCCGGCGCGCGAGGATGTGGACTTAGAGTCGTGTAGCGATGCCGCCGGTGGTGATGAACCGGCTCCACAAGATCCGCCTCTGCGACGGAGCGAGCGCAACCGACAGCCTCCGCAGCGCCTGTGTTGTGCAGACGATGCTTGAGTTGGTGTAGGTATAGCGCTTGTGAATTGGTGGTCGATGTATGATTAGTGTCGGTGTGATTGTGTATGATCTTTGAGATCATGGGGAGGGTGTAGTGATTATTGTGTATTGGCCGCGCGGGGCGGAAGTGCCCCGCGAAGTACCGCACGTGCGGCTGCACGTGCGGCGGCAGACGGTGTTTCCGCCGTCGCGGCGTCGGCGAGGCGCGGGGAGACGCGCAGGGTCGCGGTAAGGTACGGTCGGGCACAGTGTGCGGTCCCGGGTTCGGGCTGTCGCATGAGTTAGTCTATTGATTGATACAAGAATAAACATTTGTTTCATCTTCTCGTTACACTATCTCTCTTAGATAACAAATTAAAGGGGTATCTACCAAGCTACTTTGCATTGCCTTAACACTGGAGTGGGATTAGACTGCCATGGTGACGTCACCGCTACCAAACAACTTGCGCCTCCCCCGAACGTAAACATCCTCTGACTTTCACTGTCGTTTCACATCGGCGCCGAGCCAGCCCGGCCGAGTGCGTACGTGCTGTCTGTCCGTCTGTCGTCTGTTGTGGGTGGTGTCATTGGTGATTGTGCGTCCCGCCGGTCCCGCCTATCATTTTTTGTAATGAAAATGATATTGAGAAACATTAGATGTCCGGGAAAAGATTACAAAAATAACCAGACTCATCCTACGTTTACCCTTCACACCAGCACTGTGATGCGTGAGCCGTGACCGTGAGGGCTGAGGCGTGATTGTGGGTCATGGGTGAATCCATTATCGAGGAACTTTTGACGTTTAAAGGCATTCATAGGATGTGAGTTTTTGTCACCAATGTCTGAAGAATAAGGCACTTATTTGTATTTCGCACTGACCCTTCTCAATTTCAGAGTTCCTTCCATCAAAATTTGCTACACATTTGCTAAAGCAAGACCATTAAACAATTAATTTCATCAAATTGGACTAGCAATGGAGTGTGGTGGTAAGTTGACAGCATTTATCATGAGGTGAAAGAGTTGACTTAAACAGGCAGTTAAACTAGGCATAGCGATATGTAAAACATGACATGTCAATGTCAACTTGCAACTGCTTGTGTGATCCAGGGGGTGACACCGCTTGAGCGCCATATAGGCCGCCTCGTCAGTGCTCACAAAACGTGATTTGACATCGCTGGCGGCAAAGCGCTGCACCAATCAAATTGCAAAATTTCAGATAGCAATAGTGCAATAGTTGAAATTGAACAGTTTGTTGGTGGCATGTTGTGTGCAGGTTTTGATGGCTGATGTTCATCAAGTTAGCAGCATCAGATATCACACTGGCAGTGTGATATTCTGAGGTGTCTCAATTTACCCCAAATTTGGTATACAGGGCCTCCTCAATGCACTGATTCTGAAAATATGGCTCTATAGGGTGGTATTTTTTTGTTGTTTATGAGTTACAGCCATGCGCTTGAGCGTGGCGTCGAGGAAGGAGCTGGGCCTGGCAGTGACATCAACCGATGGTCCGCCAAGTTGAAGGTCAAATGGCTTGTGTCTTTACCTGGTTATAGGGCTTTGGTGTGATCAGCTATGGGTTATGATGAAGGATGAAATCATCTAACTATGTTCATAGGCATACACAAGGAGGGGGGGGGGGGGGGCAATTGCCCCCCCCCCCTGAAGGTGATTCCATGACAAATCTTCGTCCCGCATTTCTTCGTCGGGCATTTCTTCGTCCGCATTTCTTCGTCCGCAAATCTTCGTCTCCGCATTTCTTCGTCGCGCGTTTCTTCGTCTCGCATTTCTTCGCATCCGCAAATATTTATTTGCCGATACGAAGAAATGCGAGACGAAGAAACGCGCGACGAAGAAATGCGCTACGAAGAAACGCTAGACGAAGATTTGCGGACGAAGAAATCCGCTACGAAGAAATGCTGGACGAAGAATTGTCCGGACACCCCTGAACAGTGTTGGATTCTTCATTTCATGACCTGGTCCCGCAGAGTAAAAATCCATAGGTGGAGAGTAAAATTGTATTGTCAGGCAAATTAAGATTTTCATTTTTGTTTTAATTATTTTACTTGGAAGGTAAAACATCCTATTTTGTAATAGATATTAAATCCTTGTGAGGAAAATTGAATTATATTTTAACTACAATGTCAGTAAGATCAGGCGAAAAGATAGCAAATTTCCTGAACAAATATGAAGAGAGTAAAATTCTTTGGACCCAAAAAGTCCAGAAAAATGGCCCAAATTCCAAGGCTGCCCCTGAAGGTCTGTACATGGTCAAAAAATGAATGATTTGTTTGTTGTTTTTTTTAAAGAGAAAAATGGTGAAAATATTCCCTTAAAAAATATAGTGGGCCAAATGCGTTTTTTTTTTGGTGGGGGTACTCTATGCCCCCCTGAGGAAAAATTACCCCCTCCTGGAGTAAATCCTGGGTACGCCACTGACTATGTTAATCTTTATTAATTGTATTTGTTTTACAATATTCAAAGCCTCTTACTTTTCAGACATTTTTATTATTCCATTTTTACATTTCGAAATTTGGTAAAGAATCAACTATTTTATATAAGTGCAGATTCAAGCCATGTACTATATTTCAAATGTGAATTGTAATGTCAGGCGTTGAGATCGATAAATCCAATAAATGATCAGTTCTTGTGTGAACTCTTCCTGGCACCCTGAGTGCCAAATCTGAGAGTGACAGTTAAAACTCACATTTTTGTAAAACATAGTTTAAACTGGATTTGCTATGTTAATGCAGACTTATCTATTGTATTCTTTCTGCAGGTAAAAATCCACATGACAACCTTCTGCAGGAGTTGACTGTGGGCGATGCTACCTTCAAGTTCTATGACATCACAGCTTTAAATGACCCCAGATATGGTAAGACAAACTGATGTGGGATGAGTATGTGGGATGACAGATGGGCATACATGGCCATCTGTCCAGCTGAAGATGGCCATACATGGCCATCTTCAGCACTGTATTCCCTGAATTAAGTGCTGAAGTTGTATCCCTATAATGCACCTTCATTCATATGTGCATGTCACCTTTTGTCTCACAAATGTAAAACTGGTGATTGGTCAAAAGGGATTAGGCATACATCTAATCTGTATGATTGTTGATGAGTCTTAAAGGAAATAGTTCACCTTCGGAAATTTTTACCCAACACGATTTGATTATATTTTTTAATACAATTTCTTTTTATAATGTCAAAAATGGCCTTATATCGCGCCGATTCAGGACAGAAGGCCGTACATTTTTATTGTTTATCAAAACTATATGCATACTCTCTGACTTAGAGTCATGACGTCACGCGAATGTAAACAATGGTTCAGCCAATCAGATTCGAAAGTAGTCGCGTAAAGATAGACTCGCATTGGAGATGTGCCAACCGGCGGCCGGCGATCGCTTGCTAGCACCAGCTGCAAGCTGATTGGCTGATGGTATAGCCTCTGCCCGGGCTAGAACCAGTACAACATTCTTTCGCCAGCACCACATTCCTTCGCTAAAAACTCAAATATATTCGGCTGGAGTCTTTTCAGTCCAGAAAACTTGCAGATAGGGGTTCCCCAACACAGGCTACAAAACTGTTATCTCAGTTTTAAACTAATGTTGAAGGTGACTATTTCCTTTCATTCAGTTATCCTGTTGCATCTGCACAGTTGCCAGCTGGACAGCAGGGCTGCACCACTGGAGAATGGTCAGGGTGGCAGGGAATTTACAGATTTATGGCATTCACTCAATTCACATGGTTTCAAGATGTAGTTAAATCAACTATTAGCAATTACTTATTGTCCATGTTCAGTGGCAGGTCAAAGATTCAGTCAAGGGGTCAGTAATCCGCCCCGGTAGCTCAGTAGGAGAGCGCTGGACTTCTGACCTTTCCCGGTAGTGGCAGCCCGGGTTCGAGTCGCTTCGGCGCTCGCTATTTGCTCCTGACTGGGATGGCTTGCGGCCGGTGGCAGCGGTCGCACTCAAGGTCAGGTGACGTCAGTGAGCGGGGCGGACCGTGTCCAGGTATGTTGGGCACGTAAAACTTTCGTCTCTAAATTCTACCGGCCAACAGGAATTGCGCGATCGGGTGGTGAGGTCAGAACCTGCACAACAAGCTCTGCTTAGCGCGGATCCTGACCTCGAAAATCCATCCATACAAAACATTCGGACTCAATTTTTTTTTAAAACACCCCACAGCAACATTATATTGAGTTCCTCAGACTTTGGTGGGCCACCTTAGACTTGGCAGGCCTTGCCTCAAATCATTGTTACTGTGGAGGCCACTATGGCCCTATGGAGATCTTAGTGGGTCCTCCAGGGGCCACAGTGCTGCATTCTGGACGCAGGGTGGGAATTCTACTTTTTTGTTGGTGGAGGAGTACATATCTTCGCAAACAAAGAGTACAAAAATAACCTGATGGTAGGCCAAAAATAAGAAATACTGATATTCTAATGAATAATGATGAATGATAAACTACAAAACTAAATTCCCCAGATCAAAATGTGCTGACAATTCTTGGTAGGTACCCATGTACTCATACCAAAAAGTGATGCATACCTACCTAAGCACACATTTTCTTTTTCAGGACAACCATTCAGAACAATGACAGAAAGCTGTTACATGGGGCCTGGCGGTCATAACCAGGAAATGTGTCCATGTAATTTGAGTCACTTTTTAGTGTTTCTTTTTTTGCAGTCTGGCTATGGCCCAACCGAATAACATTTCAAATCACGAACTGACCTTCATATCATATAATTCAAATGATTACAATCCTACACAAAACAAAAACCACTGAGATCAACCCACAATAATAACAATAACTCCTATCATCTAGGGCCCCTTGCAATAACTCACGTGTGCGTGGCGCGTGCGTCACCAACAAACAATAACAAAGGATGTAGTTTCGCTACTCGCTACTATTATGTGAGCGAATGGTAACACGTCACGGGTACAAGCAAGCTAACGGCTATCCATACTGGTCCAGCTCTCCATCAAGCTAGTCGATTGGTCAAAACCGAATAGGCTTCTGACGTCACATATGTGGGACACCATGTTACGGAGATAACAGCCGTTAGCGAGCTATTCCCCGGCCTCTCAGCTGTGGCTGTTGTGTTGCGATGTTACGATAAATTAATTGCCGAGACTCTTTACTGACTGCGACGCTTTCAGCGCAAATAACCGCGTGAAAGGCACGGTGGAGATTTATTTGCTGACGGTGTTTGCCCTGTGAGTTGGGTTTGTTCAAGGTAACTTTATAACTTTGTTTGTAGTAACTTGTTTGTAGTAACTTTGTTTGGTGTGTTAACAGTTCAAGTTGGGACTTGGGTTTGTCTTTGTCTAGAAAGTATAAACTAAGCTAAGTCTAATGCTAAACAATAAATATTTCCGAGGAGTACAAACAAATCAATGTTTACCAGTCACAATTTGGGAGTACAAAATGTGTTGGTGGATATGGAACCAACAAACGTGAACTTTTCCAACACAGCTCTGGAGGGCTGTGTTATGTGTAGGTGCTCTGGATGTCAGAGTGGGCTCTCTGGAGGTCAGAGTGGGCTCTCTGGAGGTCAGAGTGGGCTCTCTGGAGGTCAGAGTGGGCTCTCTGAAGGTCAGAGTGGGCTCTCTGGAGGCCAGAGTGGGCTCTCTGGAGGTCAGAGTGGGCTCTGGGGGCCAGAGTGGGCTCTCTGGAGGTCAGAGTGGGCTCTGGAGGCCAGAGTGGGCTCTCTGGAGGTCAGAGTCGGCTCTCTGGAGGTCAGAGTCGGCTCTGGAGGTCAGAGTGGGCTCTCTGGAGGTCAGAGTGGGCTCTCTGGAGGTCAGAGTGGGCTCTCTGGAGGTCAGAGTGGGCTCTCTGAAGGTCAGAGTGGGCTCTCTGGAGGTCAGAGTGGGCTCTCTGGAGGCCAGAGTGGGCTCTCTGGAGGTCAGAGTGGGCTCTCTGGGGGCCAGAGTGGGCTCTCTGGAGGTTAGAGTGGGCTCTGGAGGCCAGAGTGGGCTCTGGAGGCCAGAGTGGGCTCTCTGGAGGTCAGAGTGGGCTCTCTGGAGGTCAGAGTGGGCTCTCTGGAGGCCAGAGTGGGCTCTCTGGAGGTCAGAGTGGGCTCTCTGGAGGTCAGAGTGGGCTCTCTGGAGGTCAGAGTGGTCTCTGGAGGTCAGAGTCGGCTCTCTGGAGGTCAGAGTCGGCTCTCTGGAGGCCAGAGTCGGCTCTCTGGAGGTCAGAGTCGGCTCTGGAGGTCAGAGTCGGCTCTCTGGAGGTCAGAGTGGGCTCTCTGGAGGTCAGAGTGGGCTCTCTGGAGGCCAGAGTGGGCTCTCTGGAGGTCAGAGTGGGCTCTCTGGAGGTCAGAGTGGGCTCTGGAGGTCAGAGTGGACTCTGGAGGTCAGAGTGGGCTCTCTGGAGGTCAGAGTGGACTCTGGAGGTCAGAGTGGGCTCTCTGGAGGTCAGAGTGGGCTCTCTGGAGGTCAGAGTGGGCTCTCTGGAAGTCAGAGTGGGCTCTCTGGAGGTCAGAGTGGGCTCTGGAGGTCAGCGTGGGCTCTGGAGGTCAGAGTGGGCTCTCTGGAGGTCAGAGTGGACTCTCTGGAGGTCAGAGTGGACTCTGGAGGTCAGAGTCGGCTCTCTGGAGGTCAGAGTCGGCTCTCTGGAGGTCAGAGTCGGCTCTGGAGGTCAGAGTCGGCTCTCTGGAGGTCAGAGTGGGCTCTCTGGAGGTCAGAGTGGGCTCTGGAGGTCAGAGTGGGCTCTGGAGGTCAGAGTGGGCTCTCTGGAGGTCAGAGTGGGCTCTCTGGAGGTCAGAGTGGGCTCTCTGGAGGACAGAGTGGGCTCTCTGGAGGTCAGAGTGAGCTCTCTGGAGGTCAGAGTGGGCTCTCTGGAGGTCAGAGTGGGCTCTCTGCAGGAGAGATTGGGTCCTCTATAGGTCAGAATTTGCCCTGTAATTGCTGAAATGGGTCCTCTGAAGGCTGAACATGGCCTCCAAGGACCAAAATGGGCTGCTACATGCCAGAACAAGGCCTCTTTCTAGGCATACAAAGCTTTAGCATTGGCCCAGTGACTGTGCGTACGTCGTTTACATATTTACCGCCGACACTTTCCATGGCTTTCAAATTTGCCCTTGTTTCGTACCAAAATTAGTTCGGTTGATTTCAAGTTTTTTTTTAGCAACTATGGGTGCCTGCTTCAAGGTTCAAAGTGGCCATGGCAACATGGCCTCTGGATACCCCACTGTCTCTGTCCATCAACGGCGATCGCGGACACAGCACTCATTTCTCTCATCAAAGTGGGCATGGCAACATGACCTCTGGATACCCCACTGTCTCTGTCCATCAACGGCGATCGCGGACACAGCACTCATTTCTCTCATCAAAGTGGGCATGGCAACATGACCTCTGGATACCCCACTGTCTCTGTCCATCAACGGCGATCGCGGACACAGCACTCATTTCTCTCATCAAAGTGGGCATGGCAACATGACCTCTGGATACCCCACTGTCTCTGTCCATCAACGGCGATCGCGGACACAGCACTCATTTCTCTCATCAAAGTGGGCATGGCAACATGACCTCTGGATACCCCACTGTCTCTGCCCATCAACGGCGATCGCGGACACAGCACTCATTTCTCTCACGTGGAATCTCATCTCATGAACAAACTGTAGGCCAGGCTCTCCTTTCATTTTTAAGAACATTTTGAATGAGGAGATTCTCTCTTGCATGATGCCGAGCTACAGTTTCCGAACCTGAGAGAGGGATATCTGATGCGATCGCGAATGGGTCGCAGCATGTCGGGACCAATGCACGAAGTTGCTAGGCCGAGACACGACCGACCCACCGCCTTACCACAGTTCGGTTTGTTATGCTTGTACTGCAGAGGCCGTGGCTGGTCATCGCCACATTCATATATCCACATCCACATCGTCGCCACATCCAGTCGTCCCAGCGCAGCGCCACGGGCAGCAGCGCGGGCCGGCGGGCCGGCGGTCCCCACACCGTCCCCGTGTGGACGAGATCCGAGTGACTGGCGTACCCGAGTGCTTGTGCTGGCGCGGTAAATTTCAACTCGATCGGGCAAGTAGTTTCTGAGCTACAAAAAAGGTGCGCACGTGCAGAGGCACCCCATCCCTGACTTGTGGACAATTGGTGGCTGAGGGGTCCCTAACCACACACCAAATTTGCACACAATCGGCTCAGCCATTGCAGAGTTGTTGCGAGAAAACACTTTTCAACACCCTCCACGCGTCACGCGCAGTGGTAGTCACCCACATGAGTCGGCACCGGTCTCAAAGAGGGTAGGGTAGATGGGGCTGCTCAGCAAAGAAGTCAGCTTGTCAATCGGACGTGCGGTTGCAGAGATATGATCTTCTCAAAAGCGTCGCCACGGGTCGGGCCGGGCCGGGCCGCTCATATTCAGATTTTTCCCATATACCACGGAAAGACGAGCGAGCGCTTCGCGCTCGCTCGTAACAAAACCCCCCCCAAATAGCTAAAAACTAAAACAACTAAAAGTGAGAGTCCGTGCCTCCCCCTGGGCCCCTGTTCCTACGCCTATGGCTGCCGCGGCCTCTGCCGCCAGTCGCCACTCTACCGCCACACCTGCACGATATGACAATGATGAATTATCGCATTGACGTCACATTTGCCGACGTCGTCGTGCAGCGTCGGCTCCAACTGTACCGGACTGCACTGTTATCGGGCTCGCAAGCCAGGCTGGACTGCGCTGAGCGGCGCGTTACCGGGGCCCAGCCCACCCGCGGGCCTCGTCCACATTTAGCCAGGGTCAGAGGTCAAGAGGCCTCGATCGGCGCACCATGTGCTCAGCCCAGCGGACCCGCCTGTGTCGCACTACACACCGCAAGGTTACTGTACGGTGTGGAGAAGTTCGCGTGCTCCGCACCTCCGGTGGAGCATTGGTGATGCCACCACGCCAGCTGCCAATCGGCTGCGGGGAATAAGCAGGTGCCTTTTTGGGGACCGATTATAGCATGTGGGCGCCGGTTATGGCTACTTCAGTATTGTATTTATATTGCTCTATTTTGGTAGCTGATTCGGCATTTGCTTTGTGGAGCTCGATGCTCCACATAAATGGACACAGGAACCTGGGGCTGGGGAGCGGGCCCCCAGAATTGTTCCGGCCGGAGTTCGGCCCCCCAGATTCGCAACATTTTAACATTAGCCCTATGGGGGCGGGGGGGGGGGGGGGGGGGGGGCTAGCCCCCAAACCCCTGGCTGGCACGCCACTCAAAATTTTGTGGCGACGTCACTGTGTCGCGATACTCTCTGGTCATGTGGACCATTTGCTATATTTGACTTCATTTATTATTTCTTTATCGTTGTTTGACACTCATTCAAGATTTTCCTCTCAGTGGTTGACTTTTATGGAGTTCATGCCATACAGTATAATACAACGCCGAACTTTTCAACTATTTAACAATGCAAATAAAACGCTGCCCACGCACGGATATGTGTACCACTGTACAGGCGTACACCGGCATATTCACGCGCAGCACTCGTCAAGAAACGGGCGCCGCTATCGGCCAGTGACCTTCATCGGCAGGATAAGTCTTACGCAGCTCCCTTTTATTACCTCACGGGCGCGAAGCGTCCGTGAGGTTTCTCGTCAACTTACTAGACAAATTTACATTTGACCCGGCCCGACCCGGGTCAAACCGGCCCGCCCCGACCCGGCCATACAGACGCTTTTCGGAAGCTAATAACTTTGCAACCACTGCTCCGATTGAGATCAGGTTTTCACCATTAGATAGGACCATCAAATCAATTTTGTTTTGAGTATGGTGCGTTCTGATAGGGGTAGTACCACAGCACGTGGCACACGCAAACGTCGAAATGAACCAAAATAATGATGTATCAAAAATGATTTTGTTACAAGCGAGCGCGCGCGCGCTCGTCCTTCCGTGGTATATGGGAACAATCTGAATATGAGCGGTCAGACCCGGCCCGGCCCGACCAGGCCCGTGGCGACGCTTTTGAGAAGCTAATATCTCTGCAACCGCACGTCCGATTGACAAGCGGGTTTCTTTGCTGAGTAGCCCCATCCAGCCTAACCTGTTTGAGACCGGTGCCGACTCATGTGGGTGACTTCACTGACTACCACTGCGCGTGGCGCGTGCCGCGTGAGGGGTGTTTAAAAGTGTTTTCTCGCAAAAAAACTCTGCAACGGCTGGGCCGATTGTGTTCAAATTTGGTGTGTGGTTAGGGACCCCCTCCGCCGCCGTCTTCCCACAAGTCATGTGTGGGTTGCCTCTGTACGTGCGCACATGCACATCCCTATGCTCTATCTCAGAAACGGCTGAGCCGATTGTGCTCGATTTTTGTGTGTGGTTAGGGACCTCTCAGCCGCCGCCTTCCCACAAGTCAGGGATGGGGTGCCTCTGCATGTGCGCACGTGCACACCCTTATTCAATATCTGAGGAACGGCTGAGCCGATTGTGTTCAAATTCGGTGTGTGGTTAGGGACCTCTCAGCCGCCTCTTTCCCACAAGTCAGGGGTGGGATGCCTCTGCACGTGCGCACGTGCGCACCTTTTTATATCTCAGAAACTACTTGCCCGATCGAGTTGAAATTTACCTTACATTTCCTTCGCGGTTGCTCGTTCATCGCCAACTACGGGGCCTTACTGGTTAATATAAGCATTAATTTATACGTTGAAGCATGCAGCGCTCAGGACGCACTCGCTTTCGGCGGATTCGAGAAAGGAGATCATGAACAATTTAATAAAAACAATTATTATGTTGGCATGCATGGAGGCCTGGCAATTTGTATGGAGAACTAAAAGGACTATGTGTTACTACCACGTGTACTCCCGTACCGTTTCATATTTCAAACTTGTTTTAGCTTTACCAGAGCGCGCCCGCTCGGTCATCGCCAACAGAGACGTTTTACTGGTTTTTATTTATTCTATTCGCACAGTTCTGTCCCCTCGTGTCTACAGATGACCCGTGAGCGTAGTGTTTTGTCTGACGCCTCTCTCGGCCTGTCCCGACATGTGGTCGGTGCGTTTTGTGTCTCAAACCCCCCCCCCCCCCGGTGCCGTCCCTGCCTGTGTCTCACCCCGTGCCGTCCCTGCCTGTGTCTCACCCCGTGCCGTCTCTGCCTGTGTCTCACCCCGTGCCGTCCCTGCCTGTGTTTCACCCCGTGCCGTCCCTGCCTGTGTCTCACCCCTTGCCGTCCCTGCCTGCCGGACAGACCTGTGTCTCACCCCGTGCCTGTGTCTCACCCCGTGCCGTCCCCCGCCTGTGGTCTCATCCCGTGCCGTCCCTGCCTGTGGTCTCACCCCGTGCCGTCCGTGCCTGTGTCTCACCCCGTGCCATCCCTGCCTGTGTCTCACCCCGTGCCGTCCGTGCCCTGTGTCTCACCCCGTGCCGTCCCTGCCTGTGTCTCACCCCGTTGCCCTGCCTGCCTGCCGACAGATCAGCTGCCGTTCTCTGTGCGCGTTGCTGCTGGAGTCTGCGGTGCGCTGTTGCGATGAGTTCCAGGGTGCGCAGCTCGGACGTCTCGCACATCCTGGACTGGCGGGCCAACACGGCGCCAGACGCCGCCGCCGTGGAGGTGCCCTTCAAGCCGGCACGCGTCATCCTGCAGGTGCGTACTGCCGAGACGGGCCGAGACGGGCCGAGACGGGCCGAGGGTGGCTGAGGTGTGCTGTGGGACGGGGTGGGGACGTGTGTGGGTTGTGGAACGCTGAGCGGCGCAGAGCTGTGCGGAGGAACAGCGACAGGAACAATGCCAGGCCGAGCGGGGCTTGTGTACATTAAGTAGGTCAATGACCTCAGTAAGTGTTGCCAGGCGTTAAAGGGAGTGTGTCGACTGTTTTGGAACGTCAACAATATTTTGTATACGGTAAGTAGCTATTGGTTTGATTGTTGGGTGTGATGAAATTCACGTCTGGAGCCCCTTTAGTTGAATTTTCACTGATATTCTTTTTGCTTATTTGTTTTGTTTCAATATCGATTAAAACAATCTCCACTATAATCAGAGGGAAGAACATGTCATGTACAACGGCGCACCTAAGACAATAAACAATCCATACGAGCAATGTTAACAAACCGTCGAAAAGCAAAATGGCCATCGAGGCTCTGTTTGGCAGCTGCTATCAGCGCTCACGAGCTGTTTTGTTAAAATGCTATTGGCCAGCGCTAATGATATGCTAGCAAATTTGTATTGATATTTCGATATTAGCGATGCTTCTAGTAGTGGTAAGCCCATGGGCGTAGGAACGTTTTGAAAAGTGTGTGTGGGGGGGGGGGGGGGGGGGGGGGGGCAGCCTCAGTGCCAGTAGGTTTCGATCTTGTTTTGTTTGGGGGAGGGGGAGTTTCGCTCCGTTTCGTCAGAGAAAAGTTGACCGGGGGGAGGGGGAATATGACTTCCCCGAAACAAATCGCAACCTCCCAGAACGGTTGCTACCGATTTTTCGTGGGGGGGGGGGGGGGGCAATTGCCTGATTTTCCCTAACGTAGAACCGCCACTGGCCAGCCGTAAAATTATTTCCACTTTATAAATGGTGAAAGTTATTTTTGGTGACCTCACACTTAATCTCCGCCCACGTAGCTCAGTTGGTAGAGCGTCGGGCTGGAATTCACCCACCCTGGCAAGGTGGGTTCGAGTCGCTTCTACGCTCGATATTCGCTCCTGACCGGGATGACCTGCGGTCGGTGGCAGCGGCCCGCAAACAGGGTCAGATGAATCAGGAGCTGGACTTCGAGCAACAACTTCCAACTTCGAGCACGTTAAACATTCGCCACTAAATTCCGCCGTTGAAAAATGGAAGTACGCCATCGGGTGGTATGGGTCAGGGCCCACACAACAAGCTCTGCTTAGCATAGGGTTGTGCTCCCAGAAATCCATCCATTCAAATATTCTGACTAAATTTATATTTACAAACTATATCCGGCTAAGTGGTTGACGAGTATCCAAAATAGGTTATGGTAATTTGAGGTTGTGAATTCAGTTTTTCTGACAACTGTCAACCCGCGCTCCGCTGTGGCCTTCAGCCGAACACATGGTGTGGAGTGGGTGTCAGATTCTGCCCCTTTCGTTATCTTCCGAACTAATAATCGCAGCGAGACGCGCATGGCGGCACTTGAAAGTTCGCAATAAGACGGCAGACGCATCTAAAACATACGCGACATTTTTAACATTAGTCATACGCGGGGAGTCATAAGTGAATTAAACATGACCATTGGTGTTTTAATTAGACTTGGGTGTTTTCTACGCTTGGGTCCTCAAATATGTATTCCGTTATTTTAATACTTTTGAAAATTTTGGTTTTGTGGAACTTCCCCCAAATTGGTTTTATATTATTTGGAGGGTAAAAACTCACAATTTCACAAATCGGACATCCACATTTTCAAGAGATTTTCCTTTGGCGCTTTGCATTTGCAATTTGCTTCAAAACTCGATTTACACTAATTTTAAAAATGTATTGTTATTTCACCAAAAACGGGCGTGACATGACATCACTAAAATGGTATACTTTGTTCTTTGGGAGACCAAAGTACTTGACCGACTGTATGGAACTTTTGAAGGAATATGTAAAATTGTTTTAGCATAAACAGCACAAAGTTTGGCATTGCTATCTGAAACAGTTTCTCTAAGTTATTGAGATAATTCGGGAAGGAGACAGATTCTGCCTCCCTCAGCGGGGGCGCGAGTAATGATGTGTAATGTAATTATATTTAATCGATACGAGCGATCGTAGAGGGATTAATCACCCAAAAAGTGGACATGGATAAATTGTGAATGGATCTAAATTCTAAAGGGTTCGCAAGGCAAAGGTTCGCCCGGCCGCATATTTGGAAGTGTCGAATACAAAATCCAGACCTATCAATTTAGAGCCCTTCATGGAGTGGGAATCCCGTACGGGAATGGGAACGGGACGGAATGGGGCAAACTTTTGGGAAATTAACGGGTTGGAACGGGTTTACGGGACAGACCATATAATTTTTTAGCACCACAAAAAGTTAAATATGCTGAAACGGGTGGGAACGGGAGCCCCATCAATTATGAATTCGGATTGGATTGGGTTTGGGTCTGTCTGAATGGGCTGGAACGAGATGAGGGCTGAAATGTGTCCCGTGAAGGGCCTCTACCTATCATACTTAGGTAGCTATACGTAAGTCAAAAATGTAAATATTGCTTTGTAATTCGGTTTGGGCATCGTCCATACTTGGTTCTCCAATATATATTCCGTTTTTTAATATGTTTGAAAATTTTGATTTTGTGGAGAAAAAGTACTCACAATTTTTTCCCTCGAACATATTACACAATTTAAATATATATTATAGAACGATGTATGGATGATGCCCAAACCGAATTTCAAAGCAATATCTATATTTGTTGACTGATTTATGGCTCTCTAAGTATGATAGGTCTGGATTGTGTATTCGACATTTCCAAATATGCCGCCTGGCTTCTTCTGACCCTGAATTGGCTTCTTCTGACCTTGAATGCAGCCGCTGCCACCTGCCACAGGTCATCCCCACCAGAACCAAAATATCGAGTGCCGAAGCGACTCGAACCCACGTTGCGGGGAGAGGGAGGGGAGGGGAGGGGAGGGGAGGGGAGGGGAGGGGAGGGGAGGGAGGGGAGGGGAGGGGAGGGGAGGGGAGGGAGGGGAGGAGGGGAGGGGAGGGGAGGGAGGGGAGGGGAGGGGAGGGGAGGGGAGGGGAGGGGAGGGGAGGGGAGGGGAGGGGAGGGGAGGGGAGGGGAGGAGGAGGGAAGGGAAGGGAAGGGAAGGGAAGAGAGAGATCATTATATGGTCTAGCGCTCTCCCGAATGAGCTACGAGGCGGACTTCACTCGGGCGGACGGATATTGAACCAATACCAGCGACAGAAGAGGGAGAAACGGTTCAAAAGGATCCCCAAGCCTAGAAAGGGGGGGGGGGCATTCTTCCCCGGCCCCACCTGTGCCTACGCTTATGTATGGAGTTATGAATTAAATGTTATTTTTCAAACTTTAAAGCTCAAATCCGTCGAACAGCTGATACCAGTGATCGAAGAGCGAGAAATTGCTCAAGAGGGGGGGGGGGGGGCAGCAGCAGATAACATTACTCCCCCCCCCCCAGCTGAAGAAAATGGGACACATCCACTGCCATACGGCCCCCACCGCCTACGCCTATTAATTGTTATTGTGGGTTTGTGAAATCAGAGTTTTCTCAGAACTTTAAAGCCCGAACCAATGCGAGTGATTGAAGAGGGAAAATCGCTCAAAAGTAGGGCGAACAGTTAATATCGTTGGCCCCATGGTCTAAAAAGCGGGGCCTTGGTCCCATGGCCCCAGTTTCTACGTTTATGAGCTTTTATATTGAGGGTTGAAAATTAGGCGTAATCATAACAACTTTAAGGCAACTTATATCGAATCAGCATAAGCGATGTAAGAGGGAGCAATCGCTCAAAAGCGGGGGGATGCAGTTAACATTGTTAGCTCCCTCGACCTAAAACGTTGAGCCCTGGTCTCCCCGGGCCCCCGGTTCTTAGGTATGCTTATGGCATTGCGAGGTTATGAATTCATCGTTATTCTCCCAACTTTAAAGCATTCATCTCGAACCAATATCAGTGATCGAAGAGGGTGAAATCGCTCAAAGTGAGGGGCCAGTTATCATTGTTTGGGGCCCCCAGGCTAAAAAGTGGGGCGTATGGCCCTACCCCTTCCCTATGCGAGGTCGTGAATTCATAGTTATTCTCCCAACTTCAAGGTATTCATCTCAAACCAATAGCAGTGATCGAGAGGGATAGATTCCTCAAAAGTGAGGGGGCCAGTTCTCATTGTTGGCCCCCAGTATAAAAGTGGGGGACCATGCCCCCCCCCCCCAGTCCCCGTTCCTACGCCTATGATTGTGAAGTTGTGAATTAATTATTATTCTGCCGACTTAAAAGGCATTCATATCGAACCAATATCAGTGATTGAAGAGTTATAAATCGCTCAAAAGTAAGGGGCAGTTAATATTGTTGGATCCCCACCCTAAAAAGTGGGGCCTTGGCCTCCCCGTTCCCCCGTTTTTTTGTTTTACACTTGTGGGTTATGGTATTGCGGGGTTGTAAATCCATCATTATTTTTGCAAATTTATGGCATTCATATCGAACATATGAATCGCGGAGGTCGCTGACAGAAATATCAGTGATCGGAGGAGAAATCGTTCAAAAGTGCGCGGGGGGGGGGGGGGGGGGTCAGTTAACATTGCTGCCCCCCCCCCCCCAGCCTGAAAAGTGTGTGGAGGGGGGGGGGGGGGGGGGGGGCATGCCCCCCCCCCCGCCCCTCGTGCCTACGCCTATGGGTAAGCCCTCTGGGGTCTACCCGATAACTTTTTGCTACCAGCCAGTTCCTGGAGTCTGGAATCTCTCAGCAACTAGTGTGAATCTGGAAAAATGAAAGGCATAGTTTGATTCACAAAATGATGTTCTATAAACCAGTATCAATAACCCCTAATAAGCGATATGAGTAGACACCCCCCTAATGAACGCTAATAAGGCGGAGTTGGCCTGCAGTGACCTGTGCCTGTTACCGTCTCTGTGTACATGACCTCGCTGGTGTACCGGCTGTCTGTCTCTGTGTGTGTGTCCAGGAGTTACTGATGTACTGGGTCTCGCTGTGCATATACAGGACTTTACCGGCGTGCCGGCCGTGGTGGACTTTGCCGCCATGCGGGAGGCGGTGCGCAGTCTCGGCGGAGACCCGGACAAGATCAACCCCGTCTGTCCGTCCGACCTGGTGATCGACCACTCCGTGCAGGCCGACTTCACGCGCACGTGAGTACCGGAGACGGGGGGGGGGGGGGGGGGTACGGGACCTGGGGATCGACCACTCCGTGCAGGCCGACTTCACACGCACGTGAGTACCGGGGACGGAGGGTACGGGATCCTAACGCGCTCTTGGAGAGACGTCGGCGCCTGAAGGCTTCTCTGATGGCAGTGTGAAGCAGGGATTCCGCCACAGGGGGGGGGGGGACGTGCCCCCCCCCCAAAAAAAAAATGCTGGACTTTTAACACATTACTACGCCTATGAGCGTTGCATGGAAAGAACCGACTTCAGAATGCCTCTGCCCCCCCCCCCATGTTCGGAACGTGGCGGAGCTCTGGTGTGTAGAGATGGGCTACAATGCTGTTCGGCCGGCGCAGTGATGACTGACCTCGTCTTCCATCTCCATATCGGTTCGAATTGGAGGAGAGTTGATTCAGGTTTGAATGTGTGGGGTAAGTCACCTGAGAGAGTCGATGTACGCGTGTTTCGGGGTGTGAATGTGATTACTAAGTGTCTGGACGTGTTCAGGTGACTGGTGGAGTTGCCGCTGGCCTGACGGAGCTGACCTGCCTCCTGATCACCAGGTCCGACGCGCTGAAGAAGAACCAGGATCTGGAGTTTGAGCGCAACAAGGAGCGATTCCAGTTCCTCAAGGTACGGCCCACAAACTCTGTTTTTGCTCCTGAGCGAGCAGCGGTGGTGAAAGACATAGGGCGGCACTAAATTCTGCAGCTCTCCGTCCCTCTCTCCTTTGGCCCTGCCTCTCGGAGCTGCCTGAGCGAGCAGCGGTGGTGAAAGACATAGGGCGGCACTAAATTCTGCAGCTCTCCGTCCCTCTCTCCTTTGCGCCTGCCTCTCGGAGCTGCCTGAGCGAGCAGCGGTGGTGAAAGACATAGGGCGGGACTAAATTCTGCAGCTCTCCGTCCCTCTCTCCTTTGCGCCTGCCTCTCGGAGCTGCCTGAGCGAGCAGCGGTGGTGAAAGACATAGGGCGGCACTAAATTCTGCAGCTCTCCGTCCCTCTCTCCTTTGCGCCTGCCTCTCGCTCATGATTTCGTGGCCATTTTTCTAGACTTTATGGTTAGCATTAAAATATGCTTGCTTGTCTTGCAATTTTCGTTGAAGTTCCCACGTTTTAATGTCTGACGATATCGCTGTCTGTGCCGCTGTACCCCGCACCTGACCCGCACCTGACCCCCCACCTGACCCCCCACCTGACCCCCCACCTGACCCCCCACCCTCCCTGCCGTCCGCAGTGGGGCTCGCAGGCGTTCCGTAACATGCTGATCGTGCCGCCCGGCTCGGGCATCGTGCACCAAGTGAACCTGGAGTACCTGGCTCGGGTGGTGTTCGACACGGACAACCTGCTGCGGCCCGACTCCCTGGTGGGCACCGACAGCCACACTACCATGATCAACGGGCTGGGGGTGCTCGGCTGGGGAGTGGGAGGCATCGAAGCGGAGGCCGTGATGCTGGGTCAGGCCATTAGCATGGTCCTGCCGCAGGTGGTCGGGTACAAGATCACGGGCGCGGCCAGTCCGCTGGCTACGTCGACTGATATCGTGCTGACCATCACCAAGGTGAGAGGCGAGAGACGGAAAGTCGGAGCGTTCAGAGAGTGGTTGTCTGGAAGTGGCTGCGTTTGTGCCGGTATCGACCATGTGATGTTCTTGTTCACTGCTGCGCCGTTTCCCTGAGTTCACCTGTCAGGAGCGCTCAGGTGCCGGTTTTCAGTCAGCCCTCCTCGCCTGAATGAATGCGAATGAGTGAATCTGGCCACTGAATGAATCTGACCTTATTATATTTGACTGAAACTGATTTTAACTCGACCCACCCTGCCGTAAACTGACCTGACCCTGCCGTGACCTGACTTGACCCTGTCGTGACCTGACCTGACCCTCCCATGGCCCGTCCCTACCCTCGGCAGCACCTGCGTCGTGTGGGCGTGGTCGGCAAGTTTGTCGAGTTTTTCGGGCCCGGAGTGAGCCAGCTCTCGATCGCCGACCGGGCCACCATCAGCAACATGTGTCCAGAGTACGGCGCCACCGTCGGCTTCTTCCCCGTCGACGCCAAGAGCATCGGCTATCTCAGGCAGACGGGTGAGCTGAGCAGCAGAGGCGGGGGGAGGGACGGCTCACTGGCGAAGGGAGGGAGGGCTCACTTCCGAGGAGGGGAGAGGCGGCCGACCGTGGCAATTCCGACGCAGCAGCACGGGGTCCAAAACTGAATCTAAAACATTGCCTATACAAGAACGGGCAGGGAACAATGATGAACTGTATGTGTATCAGAATGGGCGCCATATAACCATACGAGTTGCGGCGCCCTAAAACCCCACACATGCGTATCAGAAGACTCACTGTGTGGCTCACCTATCACGGATCTCTAGACTCACTGTGTGGCTCACCTATCACGGACCTCTAGACTCACTGTGTGGCTCACCTATCACGGATCTCTAGACTCACTGTGTGGCTCACCTATCACGGATCTCTAGACTCACTGTGTGGCTCACCTATCACGGATCTCTAGACTCACTGTGTGGCTCACCTAGCACGGATCTCTAGACTCACTGTGTGGCTCACCTATCACGGATCTCTAGACTCACTATGTGGCTCACCTATCACGGATCTCTAGACTCACTGTGTGGCTCACCTATCACGGATCTCTAGACTCACTGTGTGGCTCACCTATCACGGATCTCTAGACTCACTGTGTGGCTCACCTATCACGGATCTCTAGACTCACTGTGTGGCTCACCTATCACGGACCTCTAGACTCACTGTGTAGCTCACCTATCACGGATCTCTAGACTCACTGTGTGGCTCACCTATCACGGATCTCTAGACTCACTGTGTGGCTCACCTATCACGGATCTCTAGACTCACTGTGTGGCTCACCTATCACGGATCTCTAGACTCACTGTGTGGCTCACCTATCACGGATCTCTAGACTCACTGTGTGGCTCACCTATCACGGATCTCTAGACTCACTGTGTGGCTCACCTATCACGGATCTCTAGACTCACTGTGTGGCTCACCTATCACGGATCTCTAGACTCATTGTGTGGCTCACCTAGCACGGATCTCTAGACTCGCTGTGTGGCTCACCTATCACGGACCTCTAGACTCACTGTGTGGCTCACCTATCACGGATCTCTAGACTCACTGTGGCTCACCTAGCACGGATCTCTAGACTCACTGTGTGGCTCACCTATCACGGATCTCTAGACTCACTGTGTGGCTCACCTACCACGGATCTCTAGACTCACTGTGTGGCTCACCTATCACGGATCTCTAGACTCGCTGTGTGGCTCACCTATCACGGATCTCTAGACTCACTGTGTGGCTCACCTACCACGGATCTCTAGACTCACTGTGTGGCTCACCTATCACGGATCTCTAGACTCGCTGTGTGGCTCACCTATCACGGATCTCTAGACTCACTGTGTGGCTCACCTATCACGGATCTCTAGACTCACTGTGTGGCTCACCTATCACGGATCTCTAGACTCACTGTGTGGCTCACCTATCACGGATCTCTAGACTCACTGTGTGGCTCACCTATCACGGTCATACAGGTTAGTAGGACAGGGTCGAACCCTGTACTGTGCTTAGTAGGCCTCGTCGAACCCTGACCAGCTTTGGCATTTTTGCAATTTTCTGGACTTTTTGGGTCTAAATAATTTTGCTCTCTTTATTTGTTTCTGGAAATTTCCTCGCTTCACCTGATCTTACCGACATTGTAGTTAAAATAAAATGTGATTTTCCTCACAAGGATTTATTATCTATTTAATATCAGGATTTTTACTTTTCAAAAAAACTTTCACGAATTGAAAATCGCAACTTTCCTAACAAGAAACCTTTTCTTTTACTCCCCATCTATGGATTTGTACTCTAGGACCTGGCCTTGAAATGAAAAATCCAACACTGACCCTGACACTGGCGGTCGCCCCGTGTCTGACTGGCGCTGACCCGTAACATCAGCTCCCCCCGTGCCTCCCCAGGCCGTGACGAGTCCCGGATCGCCGTGACGGAGGCGTACCTGCGGCGCGTCGGTCTGTTCCGCGACTACTCGGCCGCCGGCGAGGACCCGGCCTTCTCCCAGGTGGTGGAGCTCGACCTGGCCACCGTGGTGCCCTCTCTGAGCGGACCCAAACGGCCACACGACCGCGTCGACGCCGCCAACATGAAGGAGGACTTCCAGCAGTGTCTCTCCAACAAGGTGAGCACTTCCTCCAGGTTCTGTCCAATAAGGCGAGCATTGCTTGTAGTGTCGACCCAATAACGTGAAGGCGTACGCCGCCTTACAGATCTGGCAAATGCACATCTGAGGTGGTTTTAATGTTTTCAGGCGTTGGCTGGGCTGTCAATAAGTATGAGAGTAATTTTCGAAGAATTGCAAATACAAATGATCATGATCAATCGAGAGTGAAAGTATTGCCTTGATCTAACCGGAAATGACCTGTTTCCCTGACCGACAAATGGCGTCCGATAATTATGCAGATGAGACGATAGGCGCTATAGAATGTATACGAGATCTGTGAGATTAATGATAACGTTTGTTTCCGTAATGGCCTGACAAATAGTCAAATTATTCAATTATTGTTCGTCCCATGCCAGTGTGACGGAGACGGCGTCTTCTCACCTCTTCGCTTCTTCCCCTATCGCGGTTCTGCGTGCCATACCTCTGTCCCGTCACCTACCTTGTCCCGTCACCTACCTTGTCCCGTCACCTACCTTGTCCCGTCACCTACATTGTCCCGTCACCTACCTTGTCCCGTCACCTACCTTGTCCCGTCACCTACCTTGTCCCGTCACCTACCTTGTCCCGTCACCTACCTTGTCCCGTCACCTACCTTGTCCCGTCACCTACATTGTCCCGTCACCTACCTTGTCCCGTCACCTACCTTGTCCCGTCACCTACCTTGTCCCGTCACCTACCTTGTCCCGTCACCTACCTTGTCCCGTCACCTACCTTGTCCCGTCACCTACATTGTCCCGTCACCTACCTTGTCCCGTCACCTACCTTGTCCCGTCACCTACCTTGTCCCGTCACCTACCTTTTCCCGTCACCTACCTTGTCCCGTCACCTACATTGTCCCGTCACCTACCTTTTCCCGTCACCTACCTTGTCCCGTCACCTACCTCTCCCCGTGCCCGCCGGTCTCCTCTGCGTCGGACCGCTCACTGCCCCGCTCTCGGCGTCATCAGGTGGGCTTCAAGGGTTACGGCCTGGCCCCGGAGCGGCAGTCAGACCGGCAGGAGTTCACCCTGGACGGACAGACGTACAGTCTGGGCCACGGCTCCGTGGTGATCGCCGCCATCACCTCCTGCACCAACACCAGCAACCCCAGCGTCATGCTCGGAGCAGGTAGAATGAGATGAAGATTTAGAGGAACCTTTACTCCCAGAGAGCAGGGTCCTAGGATTGCTTTGGAGCTGGGGTGCGGCGTGGACAATTCTGGCTAAAAATAAGTAGAGTGGAAAATTGAACCCAAAAAGCATGCTTACTCGGCTTTATCAATAACCTATCACTCGCTCACCAGAATGAGTTATTACCTATGCCAATGCTTACCTGTCTTTCCATCCACAGGCTTTCCCCATCATTACATCCATAAATCATTACCAGGGTTACAATTATCCAATGCATTTCAAAATAAGGAGTGGAAAATTCACAGTAAAACTCGGGGAAAAGAGTGGAAAAATAGTATCCATAGTCTGTCGTTTTCCACCCAAATTTCCCAATCCTAGGACACTGATAGTCTTCACTGTGTCGTTTATGATGGTCTGAATAGACGTTTCCGCAATTGCCGCAGCAAGTTCTCGTCAAGTTTGTCACTTGCCTTTGCCACTGATTCCGCAAAACTTGATGTGTGACGTAGCAACATGTTAGGCTTATTGGATTACCGAAGTGTTTCTGT
This sequence comes from Chirona hameri, assembly GCA_036785665.1. Classification (NCBI taxonomy): domain Eukaryota; kingdom Metazoa; phylum Arthropoda; class Thecostraca; order Balanomorpha; family Balanidae; genus Chirona; species Chirona hameri. Next base: position 97,897 of record JAXIVJ010001413.1, read on the forward strand.
CTGATACAAATAACACATTACTAGACAATTGTTCACACTGCCCCCCCCCCCCCTCCCTATCCGTGTGTCCCGGCAGGTATTCTGGCTAAGAAGGCGGTGGAGCGCGGCCTCTCTGTGCAGCCCTGGATCAAGACTTCGCTCTCGCCCGGCTCCGGCGTCGTCTCTCACTACCTGGAGGACAGCGGCGTGCTGCCGTTCTTGCAGAAACTCGGCTTCGACGTGGTCGGCTACGGCTGCATGACGTGTATCGGCAACAGCGGCCCGCTGCCTGAGCCCGTCAGTGACGCCATCGAGAAGGTGAGGCCGGCAGGCGACGGTGGCGCAGCGCGGCAGACTGGCGCGGTGGCACGGGAGGAGGCGGGTAGAAGTGGTGCGGATCCGTCGGCTGAAATATTCCTATGATGGGTATGCCCGGAGCGGGATCTGTCCCAATCGCGGTGTACGTGCCAGCTAGCCAACGGCGGGACGCTAGTCAGATTGATGACGATTCGCAGATGTTTTAAAGGCTGACGATATTGGACTCTGTTGTAGGCGCTTCAACTATAAACATGCCTCGCTAGCTGAGGTGAATTTCTAGGCGCAATATCACCGGCCGTCGTCGCACCAGATAAGCCTCTCTTACCTGGTTATCTTACCTGGTTATCTTACCTGGTTCTCTTACCTGGTTCTCTTACCTGGTTATCTTACCTGGTTATCTTACCTGGTTCTCTTACCTGGTTCTCTTACCTGGTTCTCTTACCTGGTTCTCTTACCTGGTTCTCTTACCTGGTTATCTTACCTGGTTATCTTACCTGGTTATCTTACCTGGTTATCTTACCTGGTTATCTTACCTGGTTCTCTTACCTGGTTCTCTTACCTGGTTATCTTACCTGGTTATCTTACATGGTTATCTTACCTGGTTATCTTACCTGGTTATCTTACCTGGTTATCTTATCTGGTTGGATTCCCCTTGGTCGGAGAGATAAAAATCAGGAGACAGGGTAAAAGGAAAAGGGAACCCTAGACTCTGAGACGCCCCGGTTCCTTAAGTACGTAGTCAATGAACCTAATAGGGCAGTTCCTAACCGGACATTGGGCGGCTCCCAATTTCATTGGCAATGACATAGCCATTATTCATGAGAACAATTTGAAATAACTAACACAAATCTAGCCTAGCCTATCGGATTCGACTATCATGCAAAATCGTACAGACGGTCACGTAGACAGGGCCGCAGGACGCGCTTGAAGCACGAGGGACCGGGGCACACACTGACTGCGGCGGTTGGTGGTGAGTTCCTCATGGCAGTACAACCTCAACAGCATCACAGAGACGAGTGTTTCGCCGTGACTCTATGACGTGTGGTTCCGCGCCAGGGTGACCTGGTGTGTTGCGGCGTCCTCTCCGGTAACCGGAACTTCGAGGGTCGCATCCACCCGCACTCGCGCGCAAACTACCTGGCCTCGCCGCCGCTGGTGATCGCCTACGCGCTGGCCGGCCGGGTCGACGTGGACTTCGAGACCACGCCGCTGGGTGAGATCAAACGCAGAGATACCGATATACAGAGAGGAAACACACTGAAGAACACTACTCTGTCGAGAAATGTGACTTTGGGAATTTTCGTGTCATTTAAGTTGATTATAACATCGCTGTGCTTTGCGTTGTATGCATATTTGTTATGCATACTTGTTACGATTAATGATCCACTCGGACTGAATATTAATCCACCTTGATGACATGTTCATAACTGAAGTGAAACGGAAAACTTCCCTCCGATATCAACCTCGATCGATGCTCCGACAGGCACCTCCGAGTCCGGGGTGTCTGTGTTCCTGAGGGACATCTGGCCGACCCGGCAGGAGATCCAGGCGATGGAGGCCCAGTACGTCATCCCGGCCATGTTCAAACAGGTCTACTCCAAGATCACGCTGGGTCAGTACTGAGGACCGAGCACTGGGTGATGGGCGCATAGTGGCAGCATCGGGGTATGCATAGTGGTGTGCGCGCGACCGTGTGATATGTACCCACAACGGCTGGGTTCTAATCGAGCATCGAGCCGTCACGAAATGTTATGTAGCTGATGATAATATTTGTTTCGGAAACATTACGGTGAACTTTTCTCCGCAAAAGTCTAAGGGTCTAAGAGTCGCCTTGCCCATACATTTGTTCGGGTAAGCTGTGAAGGACATAGTCTGTCCCACATTATCGACAGTTAACACCCCTGACTGCCGCAGGTAACGACAGCTGGAACTCTCTGGAGACGCCGGAGACCAAGCTGTACCCATGGGACGCCGCCTCCACCTACATCAAGCTGCCGCCCTTCTTCCAGGGCATGACCATGGTGAGCGGTGAGCTGCTATCCTGCCGAGCTGCAGTGGTAACATCAGTCGAGTGTGGCACGTGCTGACTCCGGCTGTGAGAGGGGGGGGGGGGGGGGCGTTCAAGCTGTGGTTACTTGGTGTATGCTTACATCCACTGTAATAACGTGAGCTGTACTGGTGTAGGCTTTACTGACAGGCTGTACTGGTGTAGGCTTTACTGACGAGCTGTACTGGTGTAGGCTTTACTGACGAGCTGTACTGGTGTAGGCTTTACTGACGAGCTGTACTGTGTAGGCTTTACTGACGAGCTGTACTGGTGTAGGCTTTACTGACGAGCTGTACTGTGTAGGCTTTACTGACGAGCTGTACTGGTGTAGGCTTTACTGACGAGCTGTACTGGTGTAGGCTTTACTGACGAGCTATACTGGTGTAGGCTTTACTGACGAGCTGTACTGGTGTAGGCTGTACTGACGAGCTGTACTTGTGTAGGCTTTACTGACGAGCTGTACTGGTGTAGGCTGTACTGACGAGCTGTTCTGGTGTAAGCTTTACTGACGAGCTGTACTGTGTAGGCTTTACTGACGAGCTGTACTGGTGTAGGCTTTACTGACGAGCTGTACTGTGTAGGCTTTACTGACGAGCTGTACTGGTGTAGGCTTTACTGACGAGCTGTACTGTGTAGGCTTTACTGACGAGCTGTACTGGTGTAGGCTTTACTGACGAGCTGTACTGTGTAGGCTTTACTGACGAGCTGTACTGGTGTAGGCTGTACTGACGAGCTGTTCTGGTGTAGGCTTTACTGACGAGCTGTACTGGTGTAGGCTTTACTGACGAGCTGTACTGGTGTTGGCTTTACTGACGAGCTGTACTGGTGTAGGCTTTACTGCCGAGCTGTACTGGTGTAGGCTTTACTGACGAGCTGTACTGTGTAGGCTTTACTGACGAGCTGTACTGTGTAGGCTTTACTGACGAGCTGTTCTGGTGTAGGCTGTACTGACGAGCTGTACTGGTGTAGGCCTTACTGACGAGCTGTACTGTGTAGGCTTTACTGACGAGCTGTACTTGTGTAGGCTTTACTGACGAGCTGTAGTACTGTGTAGGCTTTACTGACGAGCTGTACTGGTGTAGGCTGTACTGACGAGCTGTTCTGGTGTAGGCTTTACTGACGAGCTGTACTGTGTAGGCTTTACTGACGAGCTGTACTGGTGTAGGCTTTACTGACGAGCTGTACTGGTGTTGGCTTTACTGACGAGCTGTACTGGTGTAGGCCTTACTGACGAGCTGTACTGTGTAGGCTTTACTGACGAGCTGTACTTGTGTAGGCTTTACTGACGAGCTGTTCTGGTGTAGGCTTTACTGACGAGCTGTACTGGTGTTGGCTTTACTGACGAGCTGTACTGGTGTAGGCTTTACTGCCGAGCTGTACTGGTGTAGGCTTTACTGACGAGCTGTTCTGGTGTAGGCTTTACTGACGAGCTGTACTGGTGTTGGCTTTACTGACGAGCTGTTCTGGTGTAAGCTTTACTGACGAGCTGTACTGGTGTAGGCTTTACTGCCGAGCTGTACTGGTGTAGGCTTTACTGACGAGCTGTACTTGTGTAGGCTTTACTGACGAGCTGTACTGTGTAGGCTTTACTGCCGAGCTGTACTGGTGTAGGCTTTACTGACGAGCTGTACTGGTGTAGGCTTTACTGCCGAGCTGTACTGGTGTAGGCTTTACTGACGAGCTGTTCTGGTGTAGGCTTTACTGACGAGCTGTACTGGTGTTGGCTTTACTGACGAGCTGTTCTTGTGTAGGCTGTACTGACGAGCTGTACTGGTGTAGGCTTTACTGACGAGCTGTACTGGTGTTGGCTTTACTGACGAGCTGTACTGGTGTAGGCTTTACTGACGAGCTGTACTGGTGTAGGCTTTACTGCCGAGCTGTACTGGTGTAGGCTTTACTGACGAGCTGTACTGGTGTAAGCTTTACTGACGAGCTGTACTGTGTAGGCTTTACTGACGAGCTGTTCTGGTGTAGGCTTTACTGATGAGCTGTACTGTGTAGGCTTTACTGACGAGCTGTTCTGGTGTAGGCTTTACTGACGAGCTGTTCTGGTGTAGGCTTTACTGACGAGCTGTACTGTGTAGGCCTTACTGACGAGCTGTACTGGTGTTGGCTTTACTGACGAGCTGTTCTGGTGTAAGCTTTACTGACGAGCTGTACTTGTGTAGGCTTTACTGACGAGCTGTACTTGTGTAGGCTGTACTGACGAGCTGTTCTGGTGTAGGCTTTACTGACGAGCTGTACTGGTGTAAGCTTTACTGACGAGCTGTACTTGTGTAGGCTTTACTGACGAGCTGTTCTGGTGTAGGCTTTACTGACGAGCTGTACTGGTGTAAGCTTTACTGACGAGCTGTACTGTGTAGGCTTTACTGACGAGCTGTACTGTGTAGGCTTTACTGACGAGCTGTTCTGGTGTAGGCTTTACTGACGAGCTGTACTGGTGTAAGCTTTACTGACGAGCTGTACTGGTGTAGGCTTTACTGACGAGCTGTTCTGGTGTAAGCTTTACTGACGAGCTGTACTGTGTAGGCTTTACTGACGAGCTGTACTGTGTAGGCTTTACTGACGAGCTGTTCTGGTGTAGGCCTTACTGACGAGCTGTACTGTGTAGGCTTTACTGACGAGCTGTACTTGTGTAGGCTGTACTGACGAGCTGTACTGGTGTAGGCTTTACTGACGAGCTGTACTGGTGTAGGCTGTACTGACGAGCTGTACTGGTGTAGGCTTTACTGACGAGCTGTACTGGTGTAAGCTTTACTGACGAGCTGTACTGTGTAGGCTTTACTGACGAGCTGTACTGGTGTAGGCTTTACTGACGAGCTGTTCTGGTGTAGGCCTTACTGACGAGCTGTTCTGGTGTAGGCTTTACTGACGAGCTGTTCTGGTGTAGGCCTTACTGACGAGCTGTACTGTGTAGGCTTTACTGACGAGCTGTACTGTGTAGGCCTTACTGACGAGCTGTACTGTGTAGGCTTTACTGACGAGCTGTACTTGTGTAGGCTTTACTGACGAGCTGTTCTGGTGTAGGCTTTACTGACGAGCTGTACTGGTGTTGGCTTTACTGACGAGCTGTACTGGTGTAGGCTTTACTGCCGAGCTGTACTGGTGTAGGCTTTACTGACGAGCTGTACTGGTGTTGGCTTTACTGACGTGAACTGGCTGCTGATGTAAGCTGAGCTGATGTAAGCTGAGCTGATGTAAGCTGATCTGTTGTAAGCTGATCTGATGTAAGCTGATCTGATGTAAGCTAAGCTGTTGTAAGCTGAGATGATGTAAGCTGAGCTGATGTAAGCTGAGCTGATGTAAACTGAGCTGATGTAAGCTGAGCTGATGTAAGCTGTATATGATATGATTATTTCAGGTATAGTTATGCGATGATGAGGTGTGCTGATGTGGTGATGTGCGGCACGATGATCTGAGCAGCTGAAGTGTGCTGACGTGTCGTCCCGTCTCCGCAGGAGCTGCCGCCGCCGGTGGTGATCCAGGAGGCTCACGCGCTGCTGTTCCTGGGCGACTCTGTCACCACCGACCACATCTCACCGGCGGGCAGCATCGCGCGCAACAGCCCCGCCGCCCGCTACCTGGCTGCTAAGGGGTCAGTTAAACGGGGGACACAGGGACATCAGGGGGTCAGTTAAACAGGGGACACCGGGACATCAGGGGGGCAGTTAAACAGGGGACATCATGGGGTCAGTTAAACAGGGGACACCGGGACATCAGAGGGTCAGTTAAACAGGGGACATCAGGGGGTCAGTTAAACAGGGGGTCAGTGGGTCAGTTAAACAGGGGACATCAGGGGGTCAGTTAAACAGGGGACACCGGGACATCAGGGGGTCAGTTAGACGGGGGACACCGGGACATCCGGGGGTCAGTTAAACAGGGGACACCGGGACACCGGGACATCAGGGGGTCAGTTAAACAGGGGACATCAGGGGGTCAGTTAACCCGCGAGTCACTGGGGGGGCTTTTTTTAGCCCCCCCCCCCCTTAGGAATATTAGGCATATCTCAATAACTAATGCAGATATCGACGCCAAACTTTCAGTACCTATCCGGGAATCATTTTCACACATTATAAGATTTTTTTTTAAAAAATCGTCGGATTTTTTTTTTAGATATAGTGAATTTAGTGACGTCACTAAACACGATTTTGACACCAAAATCGGCTAAATTTTGCCAGGCCCTACAAATGCCGCATATGAAGCAAAATGCAATCGAAAAACGCTAGAAGGTAGAACATTGCAAGGGCTACAAACTGGCTATCTCGAAATTTCGAAACATTTGGGTTTTGACCCCCCCCCAAAAAAACTTTTTTGAAAAAATGTTCACAAAATCAAATTTTTCAAAGATATTGAAAAAACGGAATATATATCAGATAGCAACATATGGGCAACTACCATACCAAATTTCAAAATTATATCATCTTTTTTTACTTTTATGACAAAGTATGGGTAAATCATGACGTCAGATTTTGAAATTGCGTTTTTTTGGATTTTATTGACCGGATACAGACAAATAAATGCCAGCACTGTTTTCTTTAGATACATCTGATATAGAAACATGCCTTTTTTATTTCGATTTATCAATTTCAAATTTTGACCTTCAGTGACCTGAACTTGACCTGAACTTGACACTAACTTCACGTAAATGAAGTCAGGTGGTAAAATGACTTCTACTATCGAATTATACGCGTAAAAGCATCCATAAACCATGTGCTGCATGACTTTCGTAGATATTTTGTGTGTAGTAACCTTTTGTGACCTGACCTTGACCTTGCTCTTTTCCAACAATCTCACTGTAGCTCATGTGGGATATGTATCATACATTTGACATCACTTTAGGTGATTATAGGCGTAATCGAAGGCCATGGATGGCAAGTATTGTCCATAAACTCAAATACCTCGATTTTGACGTTTGACTTGACCGTGACCTGACATGTGACCTTAATTTGATTTTTTTTTAAGTTTGCGTTAGGCTTATCTCAATTGAGCGCTTTTGAATGCCGCCTTGCGCGTCCCGCTGCAATCATTGGTTCTGAAGATACCAGGGGGGGGGCTAATAAAAAGCCCCCCCCCCCCCCCCCCCCCCCAGTGAGTCGTGTTACAGAATATACCCCAGTGACTGCCGGGTTAAACAGGGGACATTAGGGGGTCAGTTAAACAGGGGACACCGGGACATCAGTGGGTCAGTCAAATAGGGGACAGGGAGACACGGGCCTCCAGAGGGTCAGCTAAAGCCTAAACAGGAAGACAGGCATCCAGGAGTCAGTTAAAAGGGGGCGTGGGGCGCAGACCGGACATTCGGGAATACAGCCATGATCTTGAAAACGAATAAATGGCATGACGTAAATAATTGACAATAATTAACATCTAGATCAGCTTGAAAACGTGACGGACTGCTACCACCTGATACCAATATCCGCCATCGGCCCTGCCCTGCCCGGCCAGCCCCTCCCCGTCTATGTTATCTCTCGGAGCATCTCCCCTGTCCGTTCCCGGCTTTCAGCATATCTCGACCTGTGTCCTGGCTGTACGCCGTGTGACCCACCTTTGTGCGTGCCCGCAGACTGACGCCGCGCGAGTTCAACTCGTACGGCTCCCGGCGCGGTAACGACGCCGTGATGGCGCGTGGCACGTTCGCAAACATCCGCCTGGTGAACCGGCTGGTGGAGGGGTCCGGGCCGCGCACCGTCCACCTGCCCTCGGGCGACACGATGGACGTGTTTGACGCGGCCGACCGGTACCGCCAGGAGGGACGCACGCTCATAGTGCTGGCCGGCAAGGACTACGGGTCCGGCAGCTCGCGAGACTGGGCGGCGAAGGGGCCGTTCCTCATGGTGAGTATAGGACAAGCTGGATATTTTTTACACAATTACACAAACGCTGGTATTTAGTCTGTGGAAACCAGCAAACAGTGTTTATTTGTCGGAAGTTTTTCGAAGACCTCAGTATTTCGAGGACTGTCGACACATTCCCGTCGTGTAATGCTAAATGGACACCGTATGGCCACGGCAGCTTGTGAGCCCACAAATGCTAACGTCGTGCAATTACTTTCAGGTGGACAAGATGCGGCTGTCATGAATAATATGTATAATTGTGAAATGATGTCTTGCTCTTCTCTTTCTTCAGAAGGCTAGCGCGCACGCATGGGTGTTTGGGCGCGTGCGACTACAATGATGCCACCTGCCCCTGGCGTGTGTGGTGCATGTTTCCATCCGTGTTAGCAGGGCGTTCTGACGTATGTCGTGTACGTTCGCAGGGCGTTCTGACGTATGTCGTGTATGTTAGGAGGACGTTCTGACGTATGTCGTGTATGTTAGGAGGGCGTTCTGACGTATGTCGTGTATGTTGGGAGGGCGTTCTGACGCATGTCGTGTATGTTAGGAGGGCGTTCTGACGCATGTCGTGTATGTTGGCAGGGTGTTCTGACGCATGTCGTGTATGTTGGGAGGGCGTTTTGACGCATGTCGTGTATGTTCGGAGGACGTTCTGACGTATGTTGTGTATGTTAGGAGGGCGTTCTGACGCATGTCGTGTATGTTCGGAGGACGTTCTGACGTATGTCGTGTATGTTAGGAGGACGTTCTGATGTATGTCGTGTATGTTCGGAGGGCGTTCTGACGTATGTCGTGTATGTTAGGAGGGCGTTCTGACGTATGTCGTGTATGTTAGGAGGGCGTTCTGACGCATGTCGTGTATGTTAGGAGGGCGTTCGGACGTATGTCGTGTATGTTCGGAGGACGTTCTAACGTATGTCGTGTATGTTGGGAGGGCGTTCTGACGCATGTCGTGTATGTTCGGAGGACGTTCTGACGTATGTCGTGTATGTTAGGAGGGCGTTCTGACATGTCGTGTATGTTAGGAGGGCGTTCTGACGTATGTCGTGTATGTTCGGAGGACGTTCTGACGTATGTCGTGTATGTTCGGAGGACGTTCTAACGTATGTCGTGTATGTTCGGAGGGCGTTCTGACGTATGTCGTGTATGTTAGGAGGGCGTTCTGACGTATGTCGTGTATGTTCGGAGGACGTTCTGACGTATGTTGTGTATGTTAGGAGGGCGTTCTGACGTATGTCGTGTATGTTAGGAGGGCGTTCTGACGTATGTCGTGTATGTTAGGAGGGCGTTCTGACGTATGTCGTGTATGTTAGGAGGGCGTTCTGACGTATGTCGTGTATGTTCGGAGGACGTTCTGACGTATGTCGTGTATGTTCGGAGGACGTTCTGACGTATGTCGTGTATGTTCGGAGGGCGTTCTGACGTATGTCGTGTATGTTAGGAGGGCGTTCTGACGTATGTCGTGTATGTTCGGAGGACGTTCTGATGTATGTCGTGTATGTTCGGAGGACGTTCTGACGTATGTCGTGTATGTTCGGAGGGCGTTCTGACGTATGTCTTGTATGTTGGGAGGGTGTTCTGACGTATGTCGTGTATGTTAGGAGGGCGTTCTGACGTATGTCGTGTATGTTAGGAGGGCGTTCTGACGTATGTCGTGTATGTTGGCAGGGTGTTCTGACGTATGTCGTGTATGTTAGGAGGGCGTTCTGACGTATGTCGTGTATGTTAGGAGGGCGTTCTGACGTATGTCGTGTATGTTAGGAGGGCGTTCTGACGTATGTCGTGTATGTTAGGAGGGCGTTCTGACGTATGTCGTGTATGTTAGGAGGGCGTTCTGACGTATGTCGTGTATGTTCGCAGGGTGTTCTGACGTATGTCGTGTATGTTCGGAGGACGTTCTGACGTATGTCGTGTATGTTGGCAGGGTGTGAGGGCGGTGATTGCCGAGACGTACGAGCGGATCCACCGCAGCAACCTGGTCGGCATGGGCATCGTGCCGCTGCAGTACCAGCCGGGACAGACGGCCGACTCGCTCGGTCTCAGCGGACGGGAGGCGTTCACCATTCAGCTGCCACCGCCCGACCAGCTGACGCCCGGCATGGAAATCCCGGTCACGGTGAGAAACGCACGGATGGCCCAGACAGACAGACAGACGGGCAGGCTGACCGACACACACAAGTGCCGAGCATACGGATACACATACGTGATACCGATATTGCCGGGACGGTGGAAACACGGAAACAGACGTAACCATCGGGTGTCTATTGTAGCGCTAGGAGCTGATCAGCAGGTGGTAAGCGTTACCATTGTGTGTCTATTGTAGCGTTAGGAGCTGATCAGCAGGTGGTAAGCGTTACCACCGTGTGTCTATTGTAGCGCTAGGAGTTGATCAGCAGGTGGTGAGCAGGCGAATTGCAAAGCATCGAATCTTGAACTATGTCGTGTCGTGTCTTGTGTCGTTCTGCGTTGTGCCGTGTTCCTGCCGGCGAGCCACTGCCGCCGAGTGTCGGAAGTCAGGACCGTCTTTTGACTTGCGAACCGGCCCCTTCCGCAGACGGGCGACGGCAAGACGTTCCACGTGGTGATGCGGTTCGACACGGAGGTGGAGCTCACCTACCACCGGCACGGCGGCATCCTCAACTACATGGTGCGCAAGATGGTCTAATTGGTGACGTCATTGGCCCGGCCGGTAGACTGCCGCTGCTAGAATGATATCTGACGACGCCGGCCTGATGCACACGGCCAACGACATGCAATCACAACATTATGCCAGTGGTTTCTCGCTGGGCGCGACCGAGGGAGGAAGTGTATGGTGAACGGGGATACAGTGGTGTTGGTTTGGTGTCTTTTTGCACTGCCGGTCTTCGTTTGGTGGGTGACTGAAGCCCGCCTCCTCTTGTTTGATAATTACGTACCGAAATGGAAACTATAAGGATTACGTTTTTACGTGTTTTGTGGTTGGTAAACTGCTTTGATACGTTCGGATAGCATGGCTCAGGTGGCTCAGAATTAGGTTGGATTAGGTTGGATTGTAGCCTGTATCGGTTGGCCATAATGACGTCAGGGCACTTGGATTACCGTTTGATATCTCTTATTGGAGAACGAACCTGGATGTTACCTACATCTGTTGATGTAACTCTTACTTGGGACCATATTGTGACGACTCTTCCAATGGATTGAGCACGGCATCAGCAACAAGAATATACGGCGACTGGCAATCGACATATCTTTTCTCGTCAGACAAACTATATTGTGAGATGCGATACAGTATGTCATGAACTATACTACACCTATCAATATGCTATGATGTATGCTGTCGGCATGCTAAGCTGTAGTGTGGGAAAGTCTATGGCAAATGTGCTGATATATAAAAGATGCATGACGATACTGAACATGTTTAATGTTGTTATCAATCAACAACTCTTCTTCAATATCGGTCAACATATTCACAAGAACAGCGCATGCATGTCTTCGCAGATGCACGGTCGTGCCGTTTTCGCTGAAGTCAGAACATACACATCCAGCGCAGCGGCTGGTGTGGGAGGTGACGCGCCACACCGACCGCGTACCGCGCACCATTGCAACACACCCCTAATGTCCGGCGTGACACAACTCGGGTCCCGTCCTGGGGGTCCGTCCCGTCCGGTCGCCGCTTTCGCATAATCCGATGACTTGTGACTATGTAAGACCCAAATTTAGCCTCAGCCAAACTACGCATTATGGCTGTTCTTGATCCCCTGGCGCAACTTCTTAATCTGCCGTGGTGCGCAGCAGGGGAAACGCGTGGTGGTGACCGCGAGTTGCAGTTTACCGGCCTGCTATCTCGCGGAGATTTCGGCGAACGAAGGTAATACACAGAAAATAGCATAGGGTCTGTTCCAGTCGCACCTCTAACCTCCTCCAAGTTGCTCCAACTTCCAACTGTCCTATACTAATGCACAGCCAGTTGCAAGTTGGAGCAACTTGGAAGAGGTTAGAGGAGGTTAGAGGTGCCACTGGAACAGGCCCATAGTTGGATACAATGGGCCTGTTCCCGTTGCACCTCTAACCTCCTCCAAGTTTCTCCAACTTGCACCTGTCCTATACTAATGCACAGACAGTTGCAAGTTGGAGCAACTCTGAGGAGGTTAGAGGTGCCACTGGAACAGGCCCAATGGCTAGCAAACCATCAATATACCGGCTAGCAAGTACATGAGTCTTTTTCTATGGTGCTGTGTCGACGAATGGGAGATTGCCGGTAGCCATCCTAAGTACCCTTCCATTGGCCGAAATCAATGACGTCATTGGACTAGGTGGACACATTCCTCAGATAGTAATGATACTTCCCTGAATAACAGGGACGGTTTGTTGACGATCCTGACTTGCGGCGTTTGGTGCCGTTCATTTGCGTCTTGTACGGCCTTGGGTTTGCGTTATTCGCACCTGTGTTGTATCTGTTGTATTTGAGTTGAGTACGGCCTTCCCACTTCCCTGAAACTTGGGAGTCGTTTTGATTTTAAAATAAGTTCCATTGAACAGGCCATTATTCTTGCGGAACTTCTGGATTATCAAAGGTGAGTCCGCAGACTGGTGACCTATTTTATATTTCAATTCCGATTTTGATTTCGTCTTTTGCTTTCCTTTTTACGACAGATGGTTTAGGTTTAATTTTGGGTAAGATTTTATGTCACCTAGGTATTTTTTTGTTACCTGTTAAATGCATAAATTTCCAATTTTCTTGAGGTTTTTGGCTGATTCCAAATCTGATGCCCATTTGTGGTGCAAACCCAGACTGCAAAGTATGGCATTTTCAACAATTCTTGTTGGTGCGGGCCTGCCCTGACTGGTGCAGATTTGGTAGGGTGCCCTGTTCCTGAGCCCTGTTCACGGCCACAAGCGGTTCAGCGGTTTCCAGCAGGCTCTAGCCCCGCCCATTTCATCATGCATCATCACAAGCAGGTGTCTCTTGAACACTGAATTTAATTACATCTTCTTTTTTTCTGGAAATTTGAACTCCTTTCACCTGATCTTGCTGACATTGTAGTTAAAATATAATTCCATTTTCCTCACAAGGATTTAATATCTTACAAATAATATTTTTCTTCTTTCCAGGTCAAATATATTGTCAACAACATTGAAATATTAATTTTCCTTATTCCTAACAATCAAATTATACCATACACATATTTATTTTACTCTCCAGGACCTGGTCATGAAAAAAATCAAAAAAATCAACACTGGCCGACAGGCTGCAGGTGATGTCGGTGTGACTCCAGGTGATGCAGGTGCAGCAGCCAGCAGCCCCAGCGCGGCAGCCAAACACGTTGTCACAGTGGTCCACATTGGTTATGACGCAGACGCCGCTGCTTCATCAGCAGCGCTCTGCAGCGCTGGAGGCCGCTTGCGAGCTGGCACAGCCGCTGGTGAGCCGCTGGGCGCTGGGGTGTTCCAGGACAGATCGACCAGTGCCCTACACCCTCATATTAAAAAAGTATATCTAAAGGGTAGTTGTAGGCCCTGAAGACGACTGTGCCAATATTTTGCCTCGCCGAGCAACAGTCACCGAGTTATAGCCTCCGGGAATGTCAAGAGGTCATGGTGCAGGCCTTGCTTTGATGGCTCATAACTTGTAGTTAGACTACCGGAAACCTTACAAGCGATATATCACTGAACTCGGAATGATGCAGTGAAATTTTTGGCTATCTAAAAAAATGATTGGTGATTTTTTTATTTTGTGACCTTGTGACCTTTTCTAACCTGACCTTTTCCCAGTCGAAACCTGTATTTTTGACTCAACCAAATTGAGTTTGATCAATTACCTTTCGATATAAAAGTGGCTATTAAATGCCCCTTTTTAGCCTCACAAAAAAAAACGGATAGGTATAATCCCGTACGTACAGCGAACGGAAATTATTTACAAGTTTGACCTAAATTATGACCTTGACCTTGACCTCGGGTCACAAAGTCATACAAATATTTTGTTCTCAGAATAACCTATCCAATCCACTGGCGTTGACGGCACCTCGATATCTTTACCCAGTCCGGAGATATTAATGGGTAACCTTCGCAGCGCCACCTATAGGTACGGTTTTTTGCGAGGCTGAAATGGGGTTCTTAGGCATTTGGCATGCCATTTAATAGGCTATAGCCACTTTATTTGTTTTATCGAAAGGCAATGGATCAAAATCAATTTGGCTTTGAGTAAAAAATACAGGTTTGGACTGGGAGAAGTTAACGTCACGTTATAGGTCACGTTAGAAAAGGTCATAAGGTCACAAAACAAAGAGAAAAGGGCATTTTTTTTTAGATAGCCAAAAGTTTCATTGGATCATCGCGAGTTCAGTGATATATCGCTTTTAATGTTTCCGTCATCTAACTACAAGGTATGAGCCATCAAAGAAAGGCCTGCAGCATGACCTCTCGACATTGCCGGAGGCTATAACTCGGTGGCCGTTTATCGGCGCGGCAAAATACTTGCACAGCCGTCTTCAGGGCCTACGACAACCCTATAGACCCAATCTTATATTAATCTGAGAGATGAGGGTGTAAAATCGACCCTCCGACTGGTCGATCTGTCCTGGAACGCCTCCGCTGCCTTCGGTGAACAGCGGACGTCGCGGACGCAGAAAACGCAACGCCTGTTCCGCCAGCAGATGCGCCCAGATGGCGCGCGGATCAGGAAATTGCGGCGATGTTGGCAGATTCCGCTGATGATGCCCGTGCCGTCCCACAGGCCAGTGCGGGGGTCCTGGATCAGCACGTGCTGCCCCAGCTGCACAGAGGGAGGTGCGGACGTGCTGAGGCGTTGCAGTGGTCCGCCTCTCTATATCGCTGCTCCGCTGCGCGCCTGTCGCACGCATCAGCACGCTCTTGCCAGCACCTGGCGAAGGAGCGATGATGAGCTGGGACTATCGATCTCAGCGGATGACCGAGGAGCACCTGAGCTGACTATCTTCCATCCGCTCTGGGAGAGTTGCGCAGCCCGTCTGCGAACGCGTCCGTGTCGAGGTCGCCGCTGACGATCACCTTGATAAGCCTCTTGACGGCTTTTACGGCTGCTTCAGCATGTCCGTTCGTCTGAGGGTAATACGGCGAGGACAGCTGGTGCTTGACATTCCACTTCGCCAGGAAGTCTGTCGTCTTCTTGGCAACGAACTGAGATCCTCCGTCGCTCAGGAGCAGACTCGGCACCCCAGTCGACGCGAACGCCTGCCGCAGACTGTTCGTCGGCTGAAACGCTGACGCTGTCCGGCCCATGTGACAAGACCCAGGGCCAGCCTGACAGCCTGTCAGGGTACACCAAGTACGTGCGGCCAGCGTACTCGAAGAAGTCTACCGAGACGACCTCGAATGCTCTCGTCGGCAGAGGCATCTAGATGATCGGCTCCTTCTGCTGCTTCGGCAGATGAAGCCGGCACTCGTGGCAGGCCTTCACCACGTTGGAGATGTGGTCAATTCCTGGCCAGTAGACCACCTCCTCGCCTCGCCCTTCTTTTAGTCCTCTGTTCTCCCTGATGACTGGCGTGCATCTTCTGCAGAACGTCACGGCGGAGGCTGCTAGGGACGACGATCCGCTGCCCGCAGATGACCAGGTCGCCGTCTACCGCCAGTCGATCCCGCATGTTCCAGTACCTACGGCCGGACCTGCGGGACGGGATCTGACTTGTGGTCAGAGCAACCTGACAGCACTGCTTCTCTGAGAGCCAGAATAACAGAATATCAGAATCATCGGAATCCGCGCGTAATGCTGACAGCGATGCGTCTTCGAACGGTGAGACAGCTGTCCCGTCCTCTTCAACACTGGTTACGGCGCGGATGATCATGCTGGAGAGCGATGACCGATCTGCTTTCCGGCGGCTTCGTCTTCTTTGGTGGGCTTTTCCACGGGATGTCTCGACAGGGAATCCGGGATGGCATTCAGCTTGCCCTGGCGCCACGCTGCCACGAAGTTGTAGGGCGCCAGGCTCTCTCGCAGTCGCTGGAGACGGGGATTAGCGGTGTCCTGAAGGCTCTTGTCGTTCAATATAGGGACGACTGGCCAGTGATCGGTAGTTAGTTCAAACTTCTGCATCCCTTTCAGGTAGATGGCGCACTTCTTCATGGCCCACACGATGGCCAGCATCTCGACTTCGATCACGGCGTATCTTGTCTCCGAGTCTGTCAAAAAGCGTGGCCCACACTGGATCAGATGCCTGTCTCCCGCTTCACTTGCTGCCTGAGGCAAAAGCCCAGGCCCTTCAGACTTGCTACATCTGTCTCCAGAACTGTTCTCTTCTGGTGGTCGAATACACTGAGAAACGGTGGCTTCACCAACGCCGCCTTGACTTCATCGAACGCTTTGGTGTATTCTTCAGTCCACAGCCACGCTTTCTTCGGACGCAGAAGCTGTCGCAGGGGCTCCGCAGCGCGTGCCACGTCCGGTGATAACGCGCCCATCTGATGGACCAGTCCAAGAAAGGACCGGAGGTCCGTCAGACATTCTGGCTGGGGGAAGCCGGAGACTGCTGCCGTCTTCTTACTGTCAGGCGTTACCTTTCGCTCCGACAGTGAAGCCACATAAGTCGATTGACTCCGCCGCGAAGACGCACTTCTTCGGGTTTAGGGTGATCCCGTTGTCTTAACAGCGAGCGAGGATGGTCCAGACGTGCCTCAGATGGTCGTAGTCGGAGTCCCAGGCGATGACGTCATCAACGGCCTTGCATGTCCGCGGCACGCCTGTTCACCTCTCTGGTTGTAGACGTCACTAGATGAGATCAGCCCCATGGCCGCTCTCCGGAACCGGAACCGGCCCCACGGTGTAATGCAGGTGATGAAGTCCCGGTCTTCTTCTCTGACGGGAACTTGGTGGTAGCCGGCCTTCGCGCCCACCTTAGTGAAGAACCGAGCTTCTGTGCCGATGGACGCCACTGCTTCGTGCGTGCTTCTCACGGGATGCACAGGCCGCTTCACGAACTTGTTCAGCCTGGTGAACTCTACGGTCAGTCGACATCCAGACAACGTCCCGTCTTCCGCCGTCTGCAGCACTGGCACCAGAGGGTGGCACCAGAGAGTAGGATGGTGCACTGGTTCGATGACTTCTTTCTGGATCATGTCAAGCTGTTCCCGTACTTCATCGCGCCAACATGGTATGGCGCGAGGGACGCGGACAGCGAACGGGACGGCATGTTCTGTGAGCTCGATCTCCATCAGGCCGCCGGCCATCTCCCGCAACGGACCGGATGCATCGAACACCCGCGGGAAGGCGGCCTTCATCTGGCTGAGGTGCTCCTGCCTCTCGTGGAGAGGTGGTAATCCATGGGATGCAGCTCCAACGGTCTTCGGGCTCCACAGTGGCGGCATCTTCTGTGACGTCCTCTTCTCAGCACACTGGCTGTCCTGGGATTCCGGTCTCGGCTCCTGGTTGGCGGCCTCTTCTTCTGAAATGTAGACATCTTCCTCAGGGTCTTCGTCGTCTTCAGCAGCTGCAGCTGTCGTCACGGTACGTATTTGCTGAGGGTAGTTGAGCAGGGTCCGTGAGCAGGCCTCTGATGAAGACCTGCGCGCGCCCATGCGACTGGTAAGGGCAGCTCGACCACCGCCCAGTCCGGCGGACGCGTCCTCGTCTGGTGACCGGCGTGACGCCGGAGCACAGCCCGACAACGTTAGAACCAAGGTTACTATAACAAAAGGTTAGGCAGATCATAGATCACTGATTCTGAAGCTGTATCATTGTACTAAGGCTGTATGACCAATACTTTATGACTGGGACTATATGACCAAACTGACCCGGTTTTGAAATCAGCACATCTCTGCCAACCCATAAAGGTAAGGCAAGCCAACATTTTCCCAGTAGGATCTTCATGGGACCATCCCCAAAACACCGATTTCCCCGTTGGCTCATGTGTTGAAGGCCATGGACCATGACTTTAGTGACGTCATCACTTAGGAATGTCAACCATTTGGTGGGGGCTGGTTAGAACGACGAACGAAAAGTTCGTCGACAACTCCCTGAACAGTGTGCGTTTCTGTGATTGTCAGGTCGCGTGTGATTAACATAAACAAATAGAACGATGTGATTGAGACACTGAGAAACTTGGTCAGGGCGGCAAAGCGAGAGCCAGCTCACACGAAATACGTTGACCGTTTTTTTTGTGTGTGTGTGTGATTTCGACCAGCGTGTGAGTGATTTGTTTGAGGGAGCCGAGGCAGGGCATGTTGACCAGGAGGCCGCCAGTTCGGCCAGGCGGGTCCGGACTGCGACTGATCGGTACCTCCAGGTCGTCGGGCCTGGCCGGGACAAGTGGCGGCGGGCAGCAGCTCCAGCGATGAGGCAGAATATTACTGACTAGTCACACCGTGCTTCAGGTTCTTGTTCATGGTGTTTGATGCGCCTTTATTTTTACACGCATCTAATTTTTCTTAAGTACTTTGAGACCATCTGCCGTGTCAAAACGAGTTTTGCCCTTTACGGTATCCAAATCTCCTGAGTGTTGAAATCATGTAGTCTGAAAGGTGGAATCAGATTTCAACGTGTTATGTGTGTTGTTTGTTTGTTAGGATGTTGTCTGTCTATCAGTTAGTGTAATGCAATAATTTCCAGTGCACTACGTATTATTTAGTTCATTTGTTATTTATCCTACCGTGCGTGTCTGAAGTTCGTAATGCATACGATTAGAAAAATACCGTTGCTAGGTGACTGTTAGGCCTGCATGACATTGCACATGTAAGCTGGTCTAGAACATTTGAAAATGAAAATAAAACGTTCATAAAAGTAGAGAATACAATGCATCAGATTTGGAATCAGCACATCTAAAAGCTTCACGAAATGTACAATTTGTGATTTTAGCTGGTGGCATACTTAAATAATACCTTATTTTTAGGTGAGGTTAGACACTAGGGTGTCCCCCAAAACAACTTTTTGTCCGTGCAAGCTGCCCATCCAAAATGGAGTGCTCCTTTACACAAATAATATGCTGACCAAATTTGGTCCCCCCTCCTTTGAGTTTTGGTCTCCCCCCCGGCCTGCATAAGTCAGTGACTCCTACCCAAAAGTCAAAAATCAAAGTCGTACATACCTCCGCGTGTGCTCATTTGAAAGCTCTTGTTGAGTAGAATACACTTAATACAATCGAAATGCTCTAAATTTAAACGTTTTCGTTTTATGAGTCATAAACCTCTACAAAAAAACAAGCTTGGGGTCCTACTGTACAAGGCTTGGTTTTTGTAGAGGTTTATGACTCATAGAACGAAAACTATAAATTTTAGAGCATTTTGACTGTATATAAGTGTATTCTACTCAACAAGAGCTTTCAAATGAGCACACGCGGAGGTCTGTAGGACGACTTTGATTTTTGACTTTTGGGTAGGGGTCACTGACTTATGGAGGCCGGGGGGGGGGGGGCAAAAACTCAAAGGAGGGGGACCAAATTTGGTCAGTATATTCTTTGTGTAAAGGAGCACCCCGTTTTGGATGGGCAGCTTGCACGGACAAAAGCTTTTTTTTGGTACACCCTAACCTACACGTACATTGAAGTGACCACTTTTTATCTCTGTGGGCTGGTTAAATCAGGGTAATAGAACAACGGGTAGAACAGTAAGGAAAGAAACGCCCAAATGAATGAGACAAGATATAATTTGTATCGTAATTGTTTTGTCTATGATAAATTAAAGGTATTGTTTCCTATCAATAACTTCTATTTCCATAGATTACATCTTTATTTATTGAATTAAACGCCAGCAAATATACGAATTAGTAGTCAAAGTAGTGTATTTGCAGTACATGTAGTAGCATTTGGAAGCGATGATATTAGATTCTACTACGATGTAGTAGTCGAAGTAGTGTATATTTCAGTACTGTAGTAGCATTTGGAAGCGGTCAGCGGTCGTTCCGACATTTTTTATCCCCCAAGCCCATTTAACCCCTTTACAACCAGAATATTGAAAAATGATAAATACAAACGTTGGCTTGTTACAAGCTAAGGCTTGCAGCTATCTGTTCCAGAAGTCGGATTTAAAATATGTACCATAGGTTACGAGCCAGCTTCGTCTGAAAATCATCGATTTAACATGGGAACCCTATGGTGTAGTAGGTTTATAACGCCCAAACGTCCGAGTTCTGTCAACTGTTACTGGTGGGGGCTGGGTTTATAATATAACTGGCAAGGGGCCTATTCCAGGGGGCCCGGCCACCACAGGATCGCTCCGGCCGGAGTCCGGAACTCCATATTCTCAGGATTTGAACATTAGCCCCCGGGCTGCCCACCCCTAACCCCTGGCTAGCCCCTCTACCCAAAATTTAGTGGCGACGCCACTGGCTGGCTTATTCAAATACTAAATCCATCCAATCCACTACTAAAAGGTTCCAGTTCACAATTACAACTGTTTTGATTAATCATTGTCAAATGACCGTAACGAGGACAGACACATCAAAACTCCAGATGTTTATGCTATTAGTGTGTGGTGCTAGTGCATCGGTATAAGTCACGATATCATCTACATCACAAATAGCATCAAAGTTTGGTGTTATGGTGTGTCTTCAATTATGATTGTTTACCCTAGTTGTGATATCACACCAAGCTCAAGCTTCAATCCAAGTATGTGTTCTATGATTGCACTGCATTATCACACTACTGTAACATTGCATGGGCAAGTTCAGTGACCTCTTCCTGTCCCCGAAAGGTCAGATCTAGTGGAATATCCTGAACAGCAAATTTGATTGTCTTCCAAATGCCTATTAGGTACCATGCATCGCTAGCCCTTTTAGTGCTGTAGATAGGGATAAGTTACACCCATATATGGTTGGAACTTGCCCTTTTGGTGAATGTGGCGAGAAGACTGCGGGGCTGGCGGTTGCTGCTGAAGGTTGTAGCGGACTTTCGGCGATTTCTCCCGTTGCTGTTCCGGAAACACCTGTCTGCTGTGCTTCGGAATGTGATGACGGCTGCGGGTAGTCATCCGTCGGCTGCAGCGTTTGAGCTGGTTGTTGCTGTCCTCCAGATGTGTACCAGACTTGGTCACTGAAGGGTAGCCTGGTAGCTCGCAGCGGTTGTTGACGGATGGGCTGATCTTCAGGCCTGACACTTACCTGTACAGGTCGACGAACTGAGTCGTACGTCCTGTCCCAGACGTCATCCGGATCCCGATGACGGAGATTTTCTGAGTGCACTATCTTTGTTTTCCCTGTATGCATGTTTTTGATGCAATAATTTTCTATTCCCAATTTAGAAACAATACGGAAGTAGTTTTTCCAGTAGAGTGTGAGTTTAGTAGAATTCCCTGGTTGTACTGAAGGGTCGAAATAAAAACTGAATCACCAGGCTTGAAATCAGATGCAGTAGCGGTTTTCTGAATGAGTGATTTGTTGTGTTCCCTTGTTTGTTGTAAGTTGTTGGCGACGTGCGTGTAAGCGTTGTGTAGATGTTCAAACATGACAGGCACGTAATCTTCCCCAGAGTAGCGAAGGCGGGGCTGGAGTAACGTGTCTACTGGTAACACGGGATCACGTCCATACATTACAAAGTAGGGAGCATATTTTGTTGATTCATTCTTACTCATGCGATAAGCGCCTAAACATGGTTGTAAGACCTGATCCCATGTGTTTTGATCTTCACTGATTTGTTTTTGGATCATCTCATTCATACAACGATGAAAGCGTTCTGTTTTTCCGTTAGACTGAGGGTGATAGCTGGACGTGTGAATCCTTGAAATTCCCAATTCCTTGTTCACAATATCCAATAGTGCATTGCAGTACTCCGTTCCTTGGTCGCTAATAATGAGTCTCGGGCATCCATGGCGTGGGATGAATTCACCCATTATAAGCTGAGCTATAGTATTGGCGGATTTATCAGGAATGGCATAGGCCTCTGGCCATCCGCTGAAATGATCTACAATAGTGCAAACATATTTGTTTCCTCCTTCAGAAACGGGAAACGGACCACAAGTGTCGATGCCTACAATTTCCATGGGTGCATTAGGCATCGGCATGTCCTGCATCGGTCGTCGTTCTTTGCTCAATTTCTTTCGTTGGCAAGTTTCGCAGGACTGAACATATTGTATGATATCTTTTAGAAGGTTCGGCCAATAGTATGATTTAAGAATTTTGTCAGTTGTTTTCTCTATGCCTAAATGTCCTCCTAAGTAACCATCGTGGGCACCTTCAAGAACAATCTTTTGATAGGCAGGCGGAATAACAAGTTGCATGCGAGTTTGTGGCCTTGTTTTTTGTACCTTTTTCAACATGGTATAGAAGATCATCTTCGAAACAGTATTTCGACAATACTTGGGGATTTGGTTCTTTGGCCTGTAGCTCCGAAATAATAGTTTGTAATTCATCATCCTCAAGTTGAGCTTGTCTAAGTACTTCTTCATCAAAGTCACGATAGTCTAGTGGTTTCTTTTCTACTTCATCTGATTCGATTGACATTTTGACAGCATTGTCTACTACGTTAATGTCGGCGGTTTCTCCTTGCCAGTCTAAATGTTCATTGTCGTTCAGATTTCCAGCATAAGGCGTGTTATGTAAGCGTGACAACATGTCAGCAGCTACATTTTTAGGACCAGAAATGTACTCAATTTTGCATGCATATTCACCAAGAATGATGGCCCATCTTTGTATACGTGGGTTTTTCATTTCACTGGTGAACAGATGTTTTAGAGGCTTGTGATCGGTATAGACAGTGATATCTGTGCCGATCAAGATAGATCTGAGTTTCTCTAGACTGTAAACAATAGCAAATGCTTCTCGCTCGATTGTAGGCCATTTTTGCTTTTGTTCTGAGAACTGATGTGAAACATACTGGATAACACGATTGTGACCTTCGTGTTCTTGCATTAGAACTGCACCCATTGCATACTGTGATGCGTCGGTATATAACTTGAAGGGTTTCGAAATGTCGGGGAATGCTAAAATAGGAGCCTGAAGCAGAGCGCTTTTGAGAAATTCAAACGCGCTTTGAGCTTCGTCTGTCCATTTGAAACGAGCGTTTTTGCGTGTGAGGGCTGTGAGAGGTTTTGCGATTTTGCTGAAATTTGGAACGTACTTCCTGTAGTACGAAGTCATACCCAAGAAACTGCGAACTTCACGGATATTTTCCGGAGGCTGAAGATTCTTTACCGCTGATACCTTTTCCGCATCAACTGAAATTCCTTTGTCTGAGATGATGTGACCAAGGTAATTGAGTTCTTTGTTAATGAAATCACATTTCGAAATCTTTAATTTGAGGTTGGCTTTGCGTATTTAGGAACCGGACTCTGCGAGACCCAACTTGGGCCGATTCTATCACAGTCCGGTTCCTCTTCTCCTCCCACAGTCGTGGCAATAACCACAGTCAGTGCAGCGCTTGTTATCAGGAGCGTAGTGACAGCTGCACTCGTGTAGGTCCTCGGCGTACTGGCGGCGTGAAAAGTAATTCCAATGGTATGGACAAACTTTTTCGAATGCAGTAGACGGGCTGGCGAGCAGGTGTGTTGGATTGCCATCTGAAGTGGTACTTGGTTGGGATCTGTGGAGAAGTTCATGCGGTTAGTCCTATTCAGCGTTTTAGCGGTTAGCTCAAGTGACGCTATAGTATTGCGAATTCCTCGAATTCCTCTGCGATAGGGGGACATGCTTGTTGACAGCGTGATGGCCCACGAGCTGTAGCTAGGGTACGTTTTACCCAGGGGTATGAAAATATGGCCGGGGTCAGCAGGCGGAGATGCAGATGCGCGAAGAGTTGCCGAGAGCCATCCAATCATCAAAACTGCAGTTATTGCCCTCATTTTTGGTGCCCTGGAACACAATGACAGTTCATATTATATCGCACCCGGGAACATGCAGTCCAATGCGAATATAACGAAACTATGGACGGCAGGTAACCAATCTGATGAAACACTTATTCCACGGTGATTCAAAATGTCAATTGAGCGCTGGTTGACAGCGTCATCATTCGGACTGCTAGCCCGGACAGCTAGACAGTCGTTGTCAGATTGGGCCTTTAGTCGTTTGTCTGTCGTGCGGTCACAGGAACTGTCAAGTCGTCTCTTACGAACATACGGTCTGGTATGTACGTAGCTGTACCCTTCGGGAGGTTCACCGGGTCTCTGTGACCTGAGGTCATACCGATGACTCCTCCGTGGCAGCTGTGATAACGGGCCATGCTCTCCACTATCCGGTGATTGTGGGGAGTAAACAGTGGGGTTACCTGTTGCTACTGAAGGGTTCTCAGAGGTCGGAGCAGGCTCCTCTCTCTGCAGTTCCGTGGCACGTTCTTCGTTGTCTACATTTCTACTCACCTCAGCTGGTGGGTGAACTTGAGTTTCCATGGAGGAGTACCAAGGCCGGTCGCAGTAAGGCAACCGGGCAGCGCGCATTGGCTGCTCCCGCAGCGGCTCGCTCTCAGGGCGAATACTCACCTGAATCGGACGTCTGGTGGTATCATAAGTGCGGTTCCATACGTCACCTTCTTCTCTATGACGTAGGTTTTCTGAATGAACTATTTTTGTTTTGGACGTTTGCATGTTTTTAATGCAGTAGTTTTCTTGCCCGAATTTTGATACTATGCGGAAGTAATTCTTCCATGGCAAAGTGAATTTCGACGTGTCACCTGGATGAACAGAGGGATCAAAATAGAATACTGGGTCACCTGGCTTGAAGTCTGAAGGTGTGGCGTGCTGGGCTATAAGAGCTTTGTTGTGATCACGTGACTGTTGCATGTTTTGGACGACCTGTGAATACGCATTGTGCAAGTGCTCGAACATAACGGGCACATAGTCTTCTCCAGCGTATCTAAGACGGGGCTGAAGCAGTGTGTCGACTGGTAGCACCGGGTCACGTCCGTACATTATGAAGAAAGGGGAATACTTAGTAGACTCGTTTTTACTCACGCGATAGGCACCTAAACATGGTTGCAGAATCTGATCCCATTTTGTCTGGTTTTCGCTAATTTGTTTTTGAATCATGTCATTCATACACCGATGAAAACGCTCAGTTTTGCCATTTGACTGGGGGTGGTAACTCGAAGTGCGCACTCTAGAAATGCCTAATTCTGTGTTGACTATTTTCAAAAGAGCATTGCAATACTCGGTGCCTTGATCACTAATGATAACCTGGGGGCATCCATGCCGTGGGATAAATTCTTCTAACAACAATTTTGCTATGCTGACTGCTGATTTGTCTGGGATGGCCCATGCTTCCGGCCAGCCACTGAAATGATCAACGATGGTACACACATATTTGTTTCCTTGATCAGAAATGGGAAATGGACCACACGTGTCAATGCCTATAATTTCCATTGGTGCTGACGGCATTGGCATGTCTTGCATGGGGCGTCTTTCTCGGCTCAATTTCTTTCTGTTGCAAGTTTCACATGATTGCACATATTGGACGACGTCCTTAAGAACCGAGGGCCAAAAATAGGATTTTAGTAATTTGTCTGTAGTCTTTTCAATGCCTAAATGTCCTCCAAGGTAGCCATCATGCGTGCCTTCCAGCACCATTTTTCTGAACTGGGGTGGTAACACAAGCTGCATTTTTGTATGCGGTCGAGTCTTTGTACCTTTTTCTAAATGATACAGCAATTCTTCTTCCAAACAATACTTTGTATTGTTTGGCGTTTCTCCAGACTGGAGCTCGATGATGATTTGTTGCAGCTCTGGATCATTTTGTTGTGCAAGCTTAAGGCTTTGGGAATCAATTTTGTGATAGTCTAACGGATGTATTGCAGCAGCGGGTTGTTCTTCTGGCTCGGTTTCGGCACGGCGGCCGTTGTCGATTACATTAACATCGGAACAGTCTACTGCGTTAATGTTCGTGGCATCGCCTCTCCAATCAAGATGCTCATTGTCCGTCAAATCTTGTTCGACGGGGGTATTGTGTAAACGTGATAACATATCTGCAGCAACATTTTGAGGGCCTGAAATGTACTCTATTTGGCAACCATATTCTCCCAGAATGATGGCCCAACGCTGAATACGAGGGTTTTTCATTTCGCTAGTGAACAAATGTTTTAACGGCTTGTGGTCTGTATAGACGGTAATATCTGTTCCGATAACAATAGGACGAAGTTTTTCCAAACTGTAAATGATAGCGTACGCTTCGCGTTCGATAGTCGGCCATTTTAGTTTTTGGTCAGAAAACTGATGTGATATGTACTGAATCGCGCGGTTTTCCCCATCTTGTTCCTGCATCAAAACGGCACCCAACGCATACTGAGACGCGTCGGTGTATAGCTTGAAGGGTTTCGAAATGTCTGGAAAGGCTAAAATTGGCGCCTCTAGTAAAGACTGCTTGAGCGTTTCAAAGCTTTTCTGCGTTTCGGCCGTCCAATGAAATTTTGCGTTTTTGCGAGTCAGAGCGTTTAGGGGTTTTGCTATTTTACTGAAATTTGGTACGTACTTCCTGTAGTATGATGCCATGCCTAGGAAACTTCGAATATCTCTAATGGTCTGGGGAGGTTGCATGTTTTGCATAGCAGCGACTTTTCCAGGGTCAACTGAGATACCAATATCTGAGATAATGTGACCTAGATAGTTTAGTTCTTTTTTGATGAATTCACACTTTGATATTTTTAGTTTTAACTGTGCCTTCTGCAGCCTTTCGAATACTTCTTCGAGGTGTGCAATATGGTCCTCAAACGTTTCACTGAACACAATAATGTCGTCAACAAATGCAAGGGCAAAATGACGCACATCACCAAGCACTGCATTCATGCAATTTTGGAACACAGCTGGAGACCCAGTAAGTCCATAACAAAGTCTATTGTGTTCGAAAACTCCTGCATCTGTGCCAAAAGCTGTCTTCTCTTTGTCTTCTTCCCTAATGGGGATTTGCCAAAAAAACGATTTCATGTCCAGACATGATCGAAACTTTGATTTTCCGAGCGCAAAGAAAATGTCATCTGCTGAAGGAATACTAGCTGCTGGACGGATTGTGATTGCATTCAGTTTTCTAAAGTCAATGCAAAGTCTAATCGTACCATCTTTCTTTGGTACTAAAATGACTGGTGACATCCAAGGTGAGTTACTTCGTCGAATGATATTGGCCGCTAGCATTTCCTGTACTTGTTTTTCTAGTGCTTCTCTGTACGCTAAAGGCGGGCGTCGGGGATGCTGATATGTGTGTGGGGGGGGGGGGGTGGTCCTGAGTGTTGATCCTCATTTCAGTTACATTTGTTGTTGTCAGCTCTATATCAGTTTGAACAAAAATGTCTAAATGTTTTGTCAAAGTTTCTGTCAGTTTTTGGCGCTGTTGCTCCGGCACGTGGCTCAAGTTGAAAGCATCTAGTTTGTTTGACGGTGTGCTATTGGCTGTTGTCTCTTCACTTGTCGTTACTGCTGAAACGTTTGAGCTTTGCTCCTTGTCTTCAAATTTGGAAGCGATTCCCAGCACGAGACCTTTTCGAAAATGCATAAATCGCCCAGTTTCATTCACAATAGCCCACGGTATGTGTTTGTTTTTAGAAAGTTTGACAACTGCGTTTGGCAGCAAGATACCGGGCTCGTCTTCAAAGCATGGAGATGATGGGAGCTGTGAGACTACAAAATTTTCGCCAGGGTGCTTTTTCTTTGAAATAAAGCACTTGATCTGCAAGTCCGAACGAGGGAAGATGTCTACATCCTCCGCTAGTCTCACAAGATTTGTTTCTTTCCTGCGCTCCTTACCAACTTTTTCTTTCAGAGGGTAGACCGTGTTGCCGATAATCAGAGTCTGATGTTCGAAGTCTAACAGCGCTTTTCGAGAGTTCAAAAAGTCTACTCCCAGGATCATATCATGATTGAAATCTGCTACCACGATAAAGTCGTGATACATACGAACTTTTCCCAACGTAATGCGTATTTTGACTGACCTTGTTGCTTTCAGGTGATGACCTGTTGCCGATATCAAAGTATTTTTCGATGTTTGAGCTGGTTTAACGAGCTGGGGGTCTACAAGTTTCACGAATTCTTCACTAACTAGTGACAGCTGTGAGCCTGTGTCCAAAAGGGTGCGAAATGGGTGGGTTCCTATCGTGATGTCTATATATGGGCATTTTTCACTTACTTTCAAAACGTACGCAGTCTCCGGCGTTTCATCCGTCTGTTCTGTGTGAGGCCTTACTAGTTTCCCTGCTGCTGCGATCCGCGAGGTGGCCTTCCTTGAGGCTGGTTACCCGTTTGGTGAGGCTGGTTGGACGCTGCCAGCCTTCTTCTACACACACGCTGCACATGACCAACAATGCCACAAAAATAGCAGATTGGCCTGTTATCCGGGGTCCACTGGTACGGCAACTGGGCTCGGTTGTTGCGTTGTCTGTTTCTGTTCTGGTCATTGAATGGCGGTCGTGGCGGGGGCTGTGAGAAACGGGGAGGCGGCGGTCCACGGTTGTCAGAAGTCCAGTCGGGGTGAGTGTCAGGGCGCTGATATTGTTGTGGCTGTTGTGGCTGTACTTGGAATGGCTCGGGTTGTCTTTCTACCAATATTTTAAGCAGTTCTTTTACCTCACCTAGCTCATTGTTTGGTGGCGGGGCTGTCACAGCGTTGCAGTCCATAGGCTCGGTACGGGAGTTGTCCCGATACATTTTAATTTCCGTCATGAGTTTCAACTGGTCCATGGCTATGCGGTAAGCGTCAGTGAGCGTCTTTGGTCGCCGGCTAGCTACGCGTTCCTGTAGTTTCCGGTCCGTCATGCCGTTAATAAATGTCCAAGCTATCGCCTTTATAACGTTGGACTCCTCTAGTTTACTCCGATGTGCTTGTCGTGCTAGTGTCTGGAGGCGCTCTGCATACTGCGGGATGGATTCGTTCGGTCGTTGAGTGAAGGTCTGCAGCTTTTGTTTGGCTGTGTCGGAGTCGTCAAGGTAATGATAGCGTTGCACCATCAGTCCCTTGAGATGTGGCCATGAGTCAAGGGTGGGAGCGACGTCACGGTAGTAGTCCAGTGCGGAACCTTTAAGTAGCTGTGAGGCAGCCCATAATGTCTGTTTCTCGTCTCGGTCAACTTCCATATAGACGTTGTCAACTTCAGCAACCCATTTTCCAAATTGATCACCGTTAAGCCCGTCAAACTAGTTTTTGCGTCCGATAGAGTGAGCGAGCGTCAATTGGTTGCCAAGGGCACTCATGCCTTTTACAATAGTGTCAAGAGAGGCACCCAGGGGGGCGGCATGCTGAGAAGGCAGTTCGGGAGGTGGGGTCATTGTATTACTTTTGTGAACTCTCTTTAAACTTTTAATAAATAGTTACCTTTCGAACTTAACGGGACGAAAAAATAAAAAATAAAAAATAGAGATGTGAGAGGCCAGTACCTTTAGTGCTGAACCGAGGACGCGGGGCCAGTCGGTGTTGTCAGCGCGGCGCGGGAAACAGGCGTGTCCCAGTCGTCGGTGTCGAAATCGTCGTCAATCGGCGGGTACGTGCCGGTCTTGCGGGAGCAGTTGTGGGCTGTGCGCTGAGCGGGTGCAGCGTCGCTGCACTGTAGCAAGCTCAGACAGGCGGGAGCGTCGGAGGAGTCAGCCAGATGGCAGGTGAGGCAGAGAGATGAAGGCGATGCGGAGGTCTTCTGTGACAACAGCGGCAGCACCAGCGGAGGCGGTCCGTCTGAGGTGGCCGTCTGTGTTGGCGTCACGGGCAGATGTGTGCCGATCACGGAGGCGTTGATCTTGGTGGCGCTGATCTTGAAGGCGCTGGTAACAGCAGCGGGTCGCGGGCGAGTCTGGCGCTCGTTCAGGAGCGACTCACGCACAGATGTGGCCCGATGCTCGATGAGAGAGCGCGGGGTGGTCACAGTTGGGTGGCCGCGGCGAGATGGCTGGCTTCCTGGCTTGCAGGCGGTAGCTGCCTGTCGAATCCGTAGGAGGCGGTGACGGTCCTTGGTCAGGCCGACGTACTGAGTGCCAGAACCGAGAAGGCCGCAGCAGCGATGTAGACACAAAGCGCAAGAACAGCGGTGAAAATTTGCGGTCGAAGTGGTGCAGAGATCGCACTTGCAGAGGTGGCAGAGGCCGCAGTCGGTGCAGAAATACGCCTTACTGTCAGCGTGGCAGGGGCAGCCACGACAGAGAGTACGGGCAGTGATGTACTCACGATGATAACGGCAGATCCGATGAATGATATCTTCGAATGTGGATCCGAAGATGCTGATGTTGCCGATCAGCTCCCAGCACAAGCAGTCACCGTTGGCCAGAGAGTCGAGCTCGGCGGGTGAGAGCGTCTTGGACTCGGTGTTGACGGGCTCGAGCGGCACGGCAGTCTGGATCTGGTAGCCGGAAGACGTAGCAGGAAACATCAGCTCAGGCAGGCAGAGTAGAAGTAGAAGCAGAAGTAGTCGGGCGTGAAGTCTAAGTGGAGAACTCGGTCATCCGGGTCACGGCACCAGTGTAGCAGGCCGGTTTCTCGGTGCCCAAGCGGGGCGCGGCCTTCGGCAGTCGCAGTCAGAGAGAAGTCCAGTTGAGAGGAGAAGTAATATTTGCACAGTAAAAGAAACAGTGAGAAGCGGAACAGCAGACTTGCTTGGTCGGGCGCCGTCCGGAATCTGCTCTCCCTCGCTGCGACTGAGCCGAGCTAACCTCGGCTCCGTCCGGCACATCGCGGTGATTGGCTACACACATTTCAGACTACACGTAGAGACACACGATAGGTTACTCATTAGGAATTTCACTATACGTAATAACACATGATTGGCTAGATTTTAGCTCCACCTCCAGGAAGTTATGCAGACAGGTCTCGTGATGCGGTGGTCTGCGTTTTATGCGTCGTCACGTGTTTAGCCAAAAAGCATGTAGATCCCATCCACCGTGACGGAGGCTAAGTGAAGCGTGAGCGGGTCACGTCAACCGTGGAGGGTGTTTATGGGCGATGGGCGTCTGGCGGCGGCTCGCGGCCCGGCGCGGCTCGGCACGGCGCGGCACAGCGCGGCATGAGCAGACTGCGTACTGCAGACTGCAGATAGTCATTGTAAAAAAATGAAAAATTGGTGTACCTCATGCACAGCTGAAAATAGGGTATAACACAGGCTGGCCGTTACAACATTCTGCCGAACATGTCACGTGACATTCACCATTCATCTGAATTACAACTATATCTTCTATCCTGAACGGAAAACATCCAAAAAACTGATGTGTTTTCTTTCCCCATCCATGTAATTTCTGCCAAACTATTGCAGCACCTGAAACTCTGCCCCAAACTGGCTCGTTTTTCCTGTCTGAGCCCAAGTACTTTATCCTAAATTTGAACTATTACCTATGCCTCAACTCATCAGCTCCAAATTCTTCATAAAACTTGTGAATAGAGATGCCCTTTAAAAAAACATACTTTCAGTAAATAGCATGCAGATAGATGATGGTTAAACTTCTTATTTGTAGCTGAGTAATAAACTGACCTGACCTGGCGTGACTGTAATTGCAGGAATTCTGTTGGTGATGAGACTGATTTTGCCTTTGTTCCGGCAGACGCGATGGCGGTGAACGTGTACGCCACCGGCCAGACCACAGACAACCTGAGCCGGCACGACATGCTCGCCTGGGTCAACAACTGCCTCCAGGCCAACTTCGGCAAGATCGAGGATCTCTGCACGGGCGCCGCCTACTGCCAGTTCATGGACATGCTGTTCCCCGGTGAGTGATGGATGTGTGGGAGTGGCGTCCGGTCAGGAACGGTCCCATGGCGGTGATTATCTCCGGGTTTCAGTGGCTTGTCCCGGCATTGAACTTGTGGGGACAGAGAGTATGCGCCTAACTCACGGGTGCCTTTCTGTTGGTGCATTCCTGATCTTTGGATCCCCAAGGATTAGATATCGGGTGAAGCATGCAATCGAGTCGTTGGACCTTTGACGTAAGTGTGAGACATCACAAACATGAAGCGGATCATAGCAGGGGTAGTGTTAAGTTATGGAGTATTGAGCCCGGAGGCCTCGCACGTGACGGAAGGCCAACTTGAGTACCAACACATATTGCTATATCATCTACGACCAGTATTAGTCATTTAGACCATTAGTCATTTGCATGCATCAAGATGTAAGTCAAGGAGGAGCAATCCGTAAGCAAGAGCGTGAATGCAGGCAGCGCTGGTCTCGAACCATCGATCGGCTCGGTTTCTAGAAAAGTAAGCATGACTGGAGCGCTGAGTCATTGGTCTGAATCGGCCTCCCATCCGTCTGGAGCGCGATCTGGCGAGTGATTCACGGGCTTTAGACAGGATTGAAACACATTAGTCAGGTGGCAGTGACTGCCCTGGGTCCCCACAGCTGGCTGCGAGAAGCGCCATCTATGTACGATGTGTGATACGAGCGGGCTTGTTTGGTCACCAGTGGGCACGCGCCAGGTGCCCTGTGCCCGATGCTTTTTTTTGTCTTGCGACATGGCGGCGTTTGTTCCGAATTCTGGGTGGAGCGATCGGCATTTTAGTTACCCAGTATGTGCAGCTCGAATGTGACAGGGTGGCATTGGAATGCCGTCCTTCTGTGACGATTTCTTGGATTTCTTGTCCTGCAATCTCTGGTCAATAATGTTTACTTTGCAGGGTGCATCGTTATGAAGAAAATCAAATTCCAGGCAAGCCTTGAACATGAATACATACAAAACTTCAAAACTCTGCAGGCATCCTTCAAGAAGATGAGCGTCGACAGGGTAAGTGGCGCATGTTTGCACACCGCCGTGACCTGCCGTTCGTTTTTGCCGCTAAACTGAGTTGTATATAACCGCATCCGGTGGTCTGTCCGACACGATGTTGTCGCTGAATAGCATTCCGCTTGCCAGTCTGTGTTGCGTTTCTGTAGCTTGGCGCGGTGTCACCTATGGGCTGCTTCCCGTCAGCCTGGGAAACACAGAGGTACCGGTTTCAAGCTAAGCAGCTGGGCAACACTAGCTTTATCCACCAATACAGTGCCCGTACAGTATGTGTTTTTTTTTAAAATACATATTGGTAGCCTTTCATTTGAACTTATATTGCCATTGGTTGATTCGCTTTTTGGAAACTACAATGGACATAGACGAGGCGCGGTAATTCAGATTTCGGAGGAATATTCTGCATAACGCGCCGGCAAATTCCCAGCGCCCTCAGGTAATAAAAGAACGTTCAGAGCAGAAGGTGACTAGGAATGGGAGACTGTTGTAAGACTCCCCGGGTCGGTAAGACGCCTCATCGAGTTTTTGAACAACCTAAGAAAGAAGGCAGTTTGCTATTGTTCTTGAGTGAAAGCAGAAGGCTCATTCTTTTCTGGGACAAAGTTTGAGCTCACTGGTAAGTGTGTCTATATTTGTATGTGATGTTTTTGTTTTTAGTCTGTCCACCTATGCATATTTGTGTTACAATAGCAGTCATTGATCATTTATTTAGCGATGACACCCGATATGCTATGCTGAATGCTTTATAAGCTTTATTTTCGCTTTAAAATAGCTTGCCATGTGGTGCGCCAGGAATGTGGCTTACACAAATTGTGCGATTTTGCTATGGTATGACCATGACGAATCGGCACAGATGGTTGACAAGACGCCCGAAAGAAACTTCATACCTACTTTTGCAGAACAACGGCATCACAAGGCTTGATAAGCTTTAAAAGCTTGAAGGTCACATGCATTCATTTCATATACGTGCAGTTTGTTCATTGTATTGCATATATATTTTTCTTGCATTTTATATTTATAATATCTTCACGTTGGTTCAATATGTGACATGTAAAACGCACCGCGGGAGGGAGATATACCGACCCCATCGTGTAAAACGCCCTTTTTGCAATTGTTTTGGGAAGAAGGGTAAATCATATATTTATATCAAACCACGAGTGACCAAAACTTGATATTTGTTAGAAAAAAGGCTTCGTCTAAATGGTGACCCAGCAATTGTAAGCCCAGGCATAGGCGTACCCAGGAGGGGGGGGGGGGGGCAAACGGGGCAATTGCCCCCTCCTGAAGGTCCGTACGTGCCACCTTGGCCGTATGTGCCCATTTTGAAATAGGGCCCGAAGGGCCCTATTTCGAAAAAAAAGAACGATTTTTTAAATTTTTAAAGGGAAAAATGTTGAAAATATGCCACTAAAAATATAGTGGGCCAAATCCGGCGAGTGTTTTTTTTTGTGGGGATACCTTATGCCCCCTGATCAAAAATTGCCCCCTCTTGGAGTGAATCCTGGGTACGCCACTGAGCCCAGGGTGTAAATTTGTGGATTATGCAGCTTTGAGCTTAGGGGTGGGCATCTTGCACCATCCTCCCCTACATCAGACATTATTACCTCACACGAGGGGTCACGAGGACAAGTGAAGGTCATGAGCATGTCAACAGGCAATATCTGATTCAAAATGATTGTCAATGGTTTTAGGGTAAAAAAATGCCCACGGGATTCGAAGCTGGGGCAAAAAAGGACCGATGTCAACTTTTGTTTACCTTTATTTCATCACCTTTGTTAAATTTGCATTGAAATTATTTCACGTAAATTATTTGTTATTTTTCTTGATGCTTTAGAAATGTTTTTTTCTTCTATGCTTTCGAATGCCATGGTAACCGTTTGCAAGAAAACGAAAACACAAATTGCACAAGTTGAAGTTGCATGGCTTTGAACAATTTCGATTTGATATGGAAATGGGAGCTGAGGTAAGAAGGATTATCTTTGTTTTACATTGACATGTATAGGATTCTTTGATGCCTCATGTGACGGTTTTGGACCTTTGAGCTACTGAGAATGTTCTAGAGGTGGCCAGATTCTGCTGCCCAGGACCTTCCCAGTTAAATATTGTGAAAATTATCAAAACTTATATTTTGAGTGCCGGCTGATTTTGTTCAGTTGAAATGATAGTCAAACTATTTCAAGTGACATGACTGGATACGGTTCAGTTTTGCCCGGCATATTGCCTTTTCTGAATGAGCATAAGAGCGAAGGAGCATTCCTACCCGATAGATTCAAAGACTCTCTCCTCACGCATCTTCTGTCATCTATCTACCCTCCGACCTCAACATCCGCTTGCCACTGCACCCACCACCTAGCGGTGCCACCAGGGCCGACCTTTCACCTCCTAGCATTGCCCACGGCGCCTATGTCGAGTCTCATCACGTACAGTTCAGCAATCAGAGACAGCTATGTATTGTGGTGACGCACCAATCATCCGTCAGGCTCGGACCCAGACGACTGTCGTGTTCAACAGAGGTACACGGAGGATGTCATATGTATTGTAAGATTTCTGAGTGCGTGAGAGCGTCGAGCAGCTGATTGGTATCGTCATTGTGATCACTATCGTTGCGGTTTGCAAGACAGCCGACCTGTGATCCAGGGACTAAAACAACATGCCTCGGCTGCAATCATGCCTCTGCCCTTGACTTGTTAGCCGGGCAAGTGCAGTCGCCTTTTCCACTAAACACAACGCTAGGCTGGACGAAACAGGAAATCGGGCAGACATTTTTTCAGAGTCCGGGATTTTGAATATGGCGGACCACGTATGCACATTGTACATTTTTGTAAGATATAAGTTACGTTTGACCACAAGAGGTGTTGTCAAAAAAACATTTACAATTTAAGGCGATGGGGTGAAGTGTCTGAGCAAAGTATGACAAAAGTCGCCAAAGTAGCACTGTCTCCCAACCGGTTTCGAACCTCTTCCTCTAGCCACTCACACCGTCCTTCTGTCTCCAGCCAGCTCCTCTCACCGCGTCCCGGTCCACTATTACAGGTCATCCCCGTTGACAAACTTGTCAAGGGCAAGTTCCAAGACAACTTTGAGTTCCTGCAGTGGTTCCACCGCTTCTTTGACTCCAACTACGACGGCACCGAGTACGAGGCGCTGGAGGCGCGCGGCGGCCTGCCGCTGGGTGGCGGCGGCGGCGCGGGCGCGGCCGCGGCGCAGTCAGATGGCGCGGGCGGCCCCGGCGCGCCGCTCACAGACCCGGTAACCGGACCCGCGCGGACCCGCGCGAGCCCTAACCGCTGCATGCCCGGACTGCGCGCTCTCTGCATGTTGGGCACCGCCGGCACTCTTCACTCGGTAGCCATACACCGCTCACACACTCTGCGCTGTTCCCCCCCCCCACCCTCCTCCCCCCTCTGCCCCATCTCCGTCGTAGGTGGTCAACGTCAACCAGCTCGTGCGAAGGCAAGTTTCAGGACAACTTTGAGTTTTGCCAGTGGTTCCACCGCTTCTTCGGGGCGAACGGCGTCGGCGCGGACACGGGCGGCGCAGTACGACGCTCTGTCGGGCGAGGAGCGGCACGCTGCTGGGCCCCAGCAGCACAAGCGCTGCGGCCGCCAGCAGCGCGGCAGCGTCAACAGCAACGGCTCCAACACGTCCAGCGGCATGTCCGGTCAGACGGAAGTCGCGGGCTGAGTCCGGCAGACCGGCGGAGTAGAGCAGCTCAGGTCCAGCAGCTCGTTTGCTTACTTGTATGTAGACTGATGTCGAGTCTGAAGACTGAGGTCGGATTTGTAGGTTGACGTCACATTCTATACTGACGTCATTGTCTGTAGACTAGCGTCGGGGTCTGTACCTTGACGTGGTTTTTAATCACGTCTGGTCTGCAGTCAGGCGCCAAGGGCTTATGTCGTCATGGATCTGTAGATTTAGCCAGGAGCTGTTTTCAGAATCTAGAGACTGACGTCAGGATGTTAACCTGACGTCAGTATCAGGGAACATCTATATAGATTGGCAATTTATATAGATCAGTCTATATAGATTGGCGTCAGGGTCCGTAGTTTGACGCCAGGTGACTGTAGACTGACGTCGTTGTTATGACACTGGTTCTCTTTCTCTGAGCTGATGTTCAACCGTCTGGAGATTGACGTCACTGTATGCAGATAGTCTGCAAACTAATATGAGTAGTAGTATGAGGTCATGATATTTAACTGGCGCTGGGGGCTCGTAACCTTACTTCCGCGTCTGTAGTCTGTCGCGTACGGCGTACACTGCCGCTGCAAACCAGACTTGTGAAGAGTTTTAATCAACTGACTAAAGTTAGTGCCCGCCATGCGGTAAACCCGTCGGTTTCTGCTAACCGCCCCGTACTTCAGCAGATTGCAAGTTTGGTGCATAAACTAGGCATGTTCCGAAGTTCAAGCCGCATACAGAGCGCTTCCGGTATTCTTTACAGCCCGCAGCCAGGGTTTCAGCAGGACTGACACTCATGACGAGCGTGGATCTAGCTCGAAAAATGGCATGTGATTTATGCTGCTCGTGCCGTGTGATAGTTATGGGATGTTCATAGACTACGTTATGGCATGGTACATGAGAGGAGATATTTTCATCGAAAGATATTGAGCGTAACACCAATAATCATAACACTAAAAAACCATAAGGCCGTCAACTTGAGAACGTGATCAGGATGCAGGAATTGACGCAAAGCAAGGCTCTCTATTCGACGTGTAGCGCTAACCACTAATGCGACGTTCGAGTCGGACTAGAGGCCGTCTCGCCCTGTGGCTTCGTAGTCCCGCCTCTGGCTCTATTCACCGCTTAGTACAAGGCTGACCGCTCGACTCTGCCTGCTTCTGTGTTGCCTGCTCTTCTCTCGCTGGCTGCAGCTGCGTCTTGCCGAATCTGGCACGGCTCTAGACCCGTGTGGACTGGGTACTGTCACTCTTGCTAAGTATTCGTTTAGCCGTGCTGAAGGTATATGTAGCATTTTAGCCAACCGTATGCGTTTGTCTGTCTGCCTGTCGGCATGTCTGTCTGTCTTGTCTGTCTGTCTGTCTGTCTGTCTGTCTGTCTGTCTGTCTGTCTGTCTGTCTGTCTGTCTGTCTGTCTGTCTGTCTGTCATGTCTGTCTGTCTGTCTGTCTGTCTGTCTGTCTGTCTGTCTGTCTGTCTGTCTCTGTCTGTCTGTCTGTCTGTTCTGTCTGTCTGTCTGTCTGTCTGTCTGTCTGTCTGTCTGTCTGTCTGTCTGTCTGTCTGTCTGTCGTGTCTGTCTGTCTGTCTGTCTGTCTGTCTGTCTGTCTGTCTGTCTGTCTGTCTGTCTGTCTGTCTGTCTGTCTGTCTGTCTGTCTGTCTGTCTGTCTGTCTGTCTGTCTGTCTGTCTGTCTGTCTGTCTGTCTGTCTGTCTGTCTGTCTGTCTGTCTGTCTGTCTGTCTGTCTGTCTGTCTGTCTGTCTGTCTGTCTGTCTGTCTGTCTGTCTGTCTGTCTGTCTCTCGTCTGTCTGTCTGTCTGTCTGTCTGTCTGTCTGTCTGTCTGTCTGTCTGTCTGTCTGTCTGTCTGTCTGTCTGTCTGTCTGTCTGTCTGTCTGTCTGTCTGTCTGTCCTGTCTGTCTGTCTGTCTGTCTGTCTGTCTGTCTGTCTGTCTGTCTGTCTGTCTGTCTGTCTGTCTGTCTGTCTGTCTGTCTGTCTGTCTGTCTGTCTGTCTGTCTGTCTGTCTGTCTGTCTGTCTGTCTGTCTGTCTGTCTGTCTGTCTGTCTGTCGTCTGTCTGTCTGTCTGTCTGTCTGGTCTGTCTGTCATGTCTGTCTGTCTGTCTGTCTGTCTGTCTGTCTGTCTGTCTGTCTGTCTGTCTGTCTGTCTGTCTGTCTGTCTGTCTGTCTGTCTGTCTGTCTGTCTGTCTGTCTGTCTGTCTGTCCTGTCTGTCTGTCTGTCTGTCTGTCTGTCTGTCTGTCTGTCTGTCTGTCTGTCTGTCTGTCTGTCTGTCTGTCAGGTCGTCTGTCTGTCTGTCTTGTCTGTCTGTCTGTCTGTCTGTCTGTCTGTCTGTCTGTCTGTCTGTCTCTGTCTGTCTGTCCTGTCTGTCTGTCTGTCTGTCTGTCTGTCTGTCTGTCTGTCTGTCTGTCTGTCTGTCTGTCTGTCTGTCTGTCTGTCTGTCTGTCTGTCTGTCTGTCTGTCTGTCTGTCTGTCTGTCTGTCTGTCTGTCTGTCTGTCTGTCTGTCTGTCTGTCTGTCTGTCTGTCTGTCTGTCTGTCTGTCTGTCTGTCTGTCTGTCTGTCTGTCTGTCTGTCTGTCTGTCTGTCTGTCTTGTCTGTCTGTCTGTCTGTCTGTACTGTCTGCTGTCTGTCTGTCTGTCTGTCTGTCTGGTCCTGTCTGTCTGTGTCTGTCTGTCTGTCTGTCTGTCTGTCTGTCTGTCTGTCTGTCTGTCTGTCTGTCTGTCTGTCTGTCTGTCTGTCTGTCTGTCTGTCTGTCTGTCTGTCTGTCTGTCTGTCTGTCTGTCTGTCTGTCTGTCTGTCTGTCTGTCTGTCTGTCTGTCTGTCTGTCTGTCTGTCTCTGTCTTGTCTGTCTGTCTGTCTGTCTGTCTGTCTGTCTGTCTGTCTGTCTGTCTGTCCATGTGGATCTGAATGTGTCGAAGTCTGACAGTATGTATACGTTGTCTTGTTGCAGTCCCTATGTAGCAGCCCACTTATTTCATGTTCATGTCGTGTCTTATTAGTTCTTATTAGTTCATGTCGTTTGCTGTTGATTCATCAACAGGGTTGCTTATTATTGTCACGCTGCAGCCCAGAGGAACCTTCAATAAATGACCGCATCGGGCCTTGGATAAATACCCTTAAAGCATGAGCATGAGAACATTAATGCCTTAAGCATGGAAGCTAAACAAATAAAAAGCCACCACTAAAATAACATCAACTTGTCATTCATTAGAGAAGGTTTACAATGTATCACATAAGATAATGCATTTGTTGTCGTCCAGGCGTAAGATCTTTTCGAACCTGAACGGCGCTTGTATTGAACATTTCAGTCTACCCACATACTGCGGGCCTGCGACTACCAACTACTGCCGCGGGCCTGTAACTCTGATCAGAGGCAGCTTTGCCCACATGTGACGTCTTGAGAGCTCGATACCGACCTCGCGTGTCGGCAGGGTAACACCCGTCTGTCTCCATGACACCCCGCAATACCACGACATCGTGACACCTTGACACCCTCCAGACACGTGGCGGTGTTGTGCTCCACAGCGGCGGCCCGGTCGGCGCCGGCCGCCCGGCCTGCAGCGCCGCGCGCGGCGATCGCCGCAAAGGTCAGCTGCCGACGACAACCACCAGGTGGAGGTGGGTGCTTCTCTGTCAGAGCGGGGAAGTAGTTAGATGGGGAGGACGGGCCTGGTGGTTGACGGGTGCCCGAGGCTGAGTTAATCAGACTCGTCTGGCGGCGGACCTGAGCGGAATGACTTGCAAAACTCACGGCAGTAATTCGGTGATTCTACGAAAGAAACTTAGCAATCTCCGCCAACATTGAAGCTCTCATTTTTGTCAAATCATCGAACTACTGTCGGTAAGTTTTTTTACAGCCGGACCCTGATCTGATCTGGCTAGACATAGCCCCTGCTCCATCCGCGTGTAGCCGCCGGCTGCCCGGCTTCACAATGTGAGCGTACCTATGTCTGTGATACTCTGGTCGTCTGGTGACGTCTGTTATTATCGCCTTTGTCAGGTGAAAGAGCTGACGTCACAGGTGCAGACTATGCACCTGACTGTAGAAGACCTGGAAAAGGAACGAGATTTCTACTTTGGCAAACTGCGAGACATGGAGGTCATTTGCCAGGAGGAGGAGGGCGTCAACAACGACCGCATACAGAGGATCCTCTCCCATACTCTACGCCACAGCGGTACGTGGGAGGAGTGGACACTCGAATTATTATCATTGAAGGCGATTCTTCAAACGTAATGCCTCGCAGAATATTAGTTAAAGTTAGGTGAATGCTGAGAGCGCTGTCCGTCTTCGTCAGGTAACCTGTGAATGTGATTCTGGTGAGCTTCATAGCCGTATCGTGGATCTCCGTCTGAAGGTCCGTCTGACGGTCCGTCTGCTTCCAGGACGGGTTCGCCGTACCGGATGACGACGAGGACGCGCCTACCTCCTCCCGTCGATGACGAGTACTAGCTGCCGCCCGCGCCGCTCGCACCGCCCATTCCAGCGGGCCCTCCGACCAGGGGGCCGGGGGCCCGCCCGCGAGACTTAGAGGTCTCCCTGACTTACCCAGCTCGACCTGCCGCAGCGGCTAACCCGCTAACACTGCCGCCGGGGGAGACGCGCCCCGACGATGGCTTTACCGGCACCGGCCCTGCTGCCCAACAGTGGATGTGTCGCGCGTGTCCGCGTGGTTGTGATGTTGTTTGTGGTTGTCCCCGCCGCCGCCGGCCGGAGCGGCGGGGACCGTGTGTTGTGTCGGCCACTGTTGTACAATGCGGCGCTTTAAGCCTTCTAATTTAATTATCGAAATAAAGCACTATAATTATTGTACAGT